>KK115847.1:38485-90178 GCA_000611955.2 Stegodyphus mimosarum | reverse complement strand
TAAAATTTCGGCCAATGTAACACATTAGGTGACTCAGAAAATTGAATCAACTTTTGTCCAGTCATTCAGTAAGTTTCAGGCTATTGCAAATTCCAAACAAACAAGGCGTAAAATGCATTAACGGAAGTAAAATTCTAGTTCAGGTCAAACTCCTAGGAGGAAGAAGCAGATACCTTCCTTGCAGATATCCTATAAATATAGCATCAGATAGAAGCAGATATCTTATAAATCGTAGAAACATTTTGCTCGGTTTTCGTTTGGTTTTTAATACTTGCCACTTTTTCTCCTTTTCCCTTCGGTATTATATTTATATGGATATTTTCTATCTGTGATTTTATTTCTTTAAAGTTTCTGCCTTATTATCCCATTTTATAAAACTTACACTTTTTGTCTAGTCATTTCGATTGCACTAGGGAAGGTAAATATCAATATTTATATCAAAACTTTTATCATTGTATCTTAGATTTCAGCAGCTATTTGAAACCTAGTATCATGTAATAGACATTTTTCAAATAATAGACCATTATTTCAATTAATAATTGCATATCTAATCACAGTTTCCTCCACAGACGATGCTTATTCGTTAAATATTCAAAAAAGTGGTAATACTGACACAGGAAACTGCAATCAAATGCTTGCTATGCCTGCTTTCTAACATTGTTTCTTACGATCATCTCAGGAAATCCAAATGAAGTGCTTATCAAAACAACCAGTCAGTAAACTAATATTTTTCTTTTCTTCTAATAAATGAACTAATATCATATATTTCTTAGTGTCAAATTAGACGTTTACGGAAGCGAGACAATTTCTGAATTGGCCACATAACATTCTTCTAGTTTGCAAAGTCATTAAGTTTTTCGAAACAGGAAACAGGAAAAATCAGAGATGCTATCACTGGGTCTGGATCTCCCAGCTGCTGGCCGGAAGTTCTTCTAATTACACCACGAAAATATTCCGTAGGAAAGGAGGAAATTCCCACAGCACTCTTAATTGCATTATTTCTTATTTAAAGTGCGACTGAGGGAATAGGGGTCCCAATCTCTTGACGAATTATCTGCACCATTTTCGTTCGATCGCCATCTGTAGAGTCTACTTACACTGAAACCGGGAAATGAAAATTCAGCAGACTCAGGTTTCCAACTCCGGACCTGCCGATTGCTAGTCAGACCTTCTTCCAATTACGCTACAAAGGTAATTGATTTGGAAAGAGAAAATTCCTTATATTGCAAAGGAAATAATATGTATTTGTAACAAGCAAAAAATTGCTAAATTTTTATTTTTATTGTGACACTTATTTTTAAGTTTTACTGATAGCTAAACTTAATTTGAAAATTGCTCTAACTTATCTTTGTTTCCCGTTACACTTATTTGCCATACTAGAAGGTTATGCAAATTAAGAATACACGAAAGCAAATTTGAAGTATATTTAGGGTACATATATATAACTCATGCCTGGTATAGCGAGCTCTAGTTTTACTGCCTCCGAGAATGTAGCATCAGTCTGTAATTGTTATCAGTCTCTAATTAGACTTTTTTTCTGTAATTGTATCAGTCTTCAGTCTGTAATTATAACAGTCTGTAATTAGGTAATCAGTCCGTAATTAGACTTTCAGTGACGGGTTGAGAGGGACAATCAGGGGGTCTTGAATGAAAGAAATTTGTTGTTCTAAGGTGAAGTATCACTACACGACTAGATGCCTAATTTGTTGACGTTACTGTTTATTAGTAAATGAATCTTGTTAAACTGTACATTCTAGCTTTAATTGCAACCACTTAGGAGGAAAAAAATTCAATTCTTTAATATACTTTGTAAGGTTTTAGTTAAACTAACAAAGTTTTATTTTAATTTGCCTTTTTCTATCTGTCTCATTTCAACTTCCCTTTAGAATAAGCGCGCGTTTCAGCTTTATGCTAATTTGAAGTGGAGCCAAGTTGCTATTTAAGCGAGAGGTAGGAACCTCTCAGTGTGAGAGAGCTTTACTCTATTCAACGTTCGCCTGACCAGCTAGTATTTAAATTCTAAGCCGTAGCGCTGTTACGCTATTACTTATTGAAGTAGTTCTAAGTGCGTTAGTATTGGTTAAATCTTGCTACACACCGTTTAGCATAGAGGCCAACCTCGCGTTATAGCTCTGTGAGACGCGAATATTTAATTTCTACTTAAATTTAGTTTAAACTATTTGATTGTTCAGTTTAAGACCCAAGTGCGGTCGTTATTTTCTGTATCCCTCCCGATTGGGAAGTGGCTGTATATAATTGTGGTTTAATAAAAGAGGACTTTAAATCCCTCTAAAGTGCAGTTCTTCTACCACTTAACCACAGTTTTCTACCACAGAACATAGCTGCATTCAGCTCTCTGTTCAAGATCAGGATCGTGTAAAGTATTTCACTAAGATGTTCGCCAAGAATATGTACCGAACACACAGCCCTGACACTGGCGCCCGAAGAAAAATGAGAGGATGGCCTGAAAAGCAAGAAGAGGAACCTGAGATACCTACAGTACCTGTGCAGAACCCTGAGATACCACCTCCTGCGCTAGAAGGATTTGGCTATATTGTACAAACCATGCGGGCAGCCATGAAGCCAGCATCAAGTTTTGACGGCAAGTCAGCCGTAACAAATTTCCTGGAAAAGCTAGACGCCCACTTCATGTTATATCCAGTTCACGAATTTCAGAAAATCACTCTTGCCACCAGCGCTTTAAAGGGCCAAGCGCTAAATTGGTTCAAGTGAATTGGAAAGAATCTCTTGGGGGGAACCGGGAAGCCCCACATAGACTTATGAAAATTTTAAAAATTCCTTGGTGAAAGCATTCCCTATAGTACGAGATCGAGCCAGACTGGAGGCGGAACGTTTTAGTCGCTATCAGGAAAAGATAGAAGATTTGTCAAATTTTATCTTGAAAAAAATCCAAGTTTTCAAGCTTTTGTATGGAAGTCGCCCGGATCCTGAAATTATTCAAATTATACGTAATAGGCTACTGCCCCAAGTTCAAGATTTTATCGAGCTAAGAAACGCAACGACTTTAGATAAATTATTCGAGCTCGCCGTACAATTTGAAAGTCGAAGAACGGCAGACAACGAACGACGTCGCCAATTTGAGCGAAGAAGTCAGTGGAGTACGCCAAGACCCCAGCAGAAGCAAAATCAGAGTTACGGGAACAAGGCGAAGCAATGGCTGAAGAAGGATGTATCTCCAAAATCGAGCGGCGAACGACGAGATTTTAATAGAAAAACGGGCAAAGACGCAGAAGGCAACCAGAATAAGAAGAGAGATTTAAACTAAGATGGATTTCTTCAAGGAAGGTGAAGAACTCCGAAGCCTCGCAAAATCCTTCCACAATTAATTTAAACACCGTGGTCGTGAAAAATTTAAGTTTACCGAAGATTGAAGTTTTAATTAACAACATACCGGCGACGGCTCTTTTGGATACAGTAGCGCAAAGTAGCTTTATCTCGGAAAGAGTTTTCAAAAAGCACTTTCGCCGTTACAGAATTTTTAGTGCAAGAGACACGAATGTCATAGCGACCCAAGGAGAGAAGTGTACATGCTTAGGAAAAGTGTTACTTTTTGTGCGTATCAACGAGGAACAGGTAAACATTTTATTTTATATTGTGCGAAACCTGCAAACATGTATTATTCTGGCTGTGGATTTTTTTAGATTGGCAGAAGCCAAAATGTATTTTCAAGGAAGAAAATTGACGCAATCGATGCAACCAGTAGAAAAACAGAATGATAAGCACTCGCAGCTGGACTTACAGCACTTACCGGCAAAAGAGCAAGAAAAACTGCAGTCGTTGGTAAGTGAGTTTTCAAATTTATTTAGCGATGATCCGGATTTCACGCAAGTCACAAATCATGAAATCCAAACAGGGGACGCCCAACCAGTAAGACAGAAGCCTTGCCGCTACGATAGGGTAAAGGAAGAAATAATTGAATACTATATCAAGGAGATGTTAAAAAACAAAATAATTACGCCGATTTCTAGCAGTTATGCTAGCCCAGTAGTTTTATGTAAGAAAAATAATGATTACCCGATTACGCACCCGAAGCGGTGGCGTTTTGCTATAGATTATTGCAAGCTCAATTCCGTCACAAAATACCCTGTATATTCTCTGCCGACAATCGAAGCGATAATTCGAAATATTTCCTCTACAAAGTATATGACTACATTAGATCTTACGAGTGGCTATTTTCAGATTGTGGTAAAACCCGAAGACGTCCCCAAAACCGCTTTCATAACTAAGTCTGGCACGTACGCATTTCTTAGGATGCCTTTTGGTTTATCCGGCGCGCCGGCAACTTTCCAAAGATGTATGGACATCGTCTTAAGACCGGTCCTTGGTAAAAGTACGTTCATATATTTAGACGATATTACAATTACGAGTAGTACTTTAGAACAGCACTTACAAGATTTAAGAAAAGTGTTTTTATTGTTAAACGAGGCTGGTTTGAAGATAAATGCGTCCAAATGTATATTTGCCGCAAAAGAGTTACGTTATTTAGGGTTTAAAATTTCTCAGAATGGAATCGAAACGGATCAGTCAAAGATAATAGCTATTAAAAATTATCCTGTTCCTAAAACATCGAAGAAGTTAGCGTCGTTTCTTGGTATGTTTTCATACTGTCGGTCCTTCATTAAAGACTTTGCCAAAATAGCTGAACCTCTGCTAAAGTTGAAAAGGAAGAAAGCTAGGTTTTCGTGGTCAGCAGAAGCGAACTTGGCATTTCAAAAGCTGAAAGACGCATTGACTCAAGCTCCCGTCTTAAAATTTCCGGAGGGGGATAAAGGACTAGAAATTTTAGCGGACGCTTCAGATTTTGCGATTGGGACAGTGCTTTCTCAAAATGGGCAACCCGTGGCCTTTTTCAGTCGAACGTTAAATGAAACCCAGAGAAACTATTCCGCAACGGAAAGAGAAACTCTCGCAGTGTTATCATCAGTACAGAAATTTCGTGTGTTCTTCGGAAGTTCTCCAGTAACTGTATATACGGACCACGCTGCGGTCACCAGACTCTAGTCTGGGAAAAATTTATCACCCAGATTATTAAGGTGGGCACTTAAATTACAAGAATATAATCTAATAATTAAACACACGCCGGGAAAGGAAAATGTTGTGGCAGATGCTTTAAGCAGAATTAATTTCGATGAAAATGGGAATACAGTTAGAATAGCCATGCTGACATCCAAAGTATTATATTATCGTGAAACAGTAATAGCCGAACTCGGAAAAGATAAGGAGTTCAAAAATATATACCATTTTTTTGCCGACCCTGAGAATTTCAGTCATCCGGATATTGTGCCGATAAGAAATAGGGCCGCAAATTACGAAATAATTGATGGACTTTTATTTTATACGAAAACGACTAATGAAAACACGAGTTTAGACCGGTTATCCCAGCTACCATTAGACTGAATGTATTAGAGAAGTTGCACGATTGTGTCATTTCGGACCATTTGGGCATACGAAAAACTGTCCAAAGAGCTCGCGAGGCAGTTTTCTTTCCCAAACTGCAAACGTTTACTAGGGCGTATGTCCAGTCGTGCCCAACATATCAATTAATAATTATGTTAATTCCCGCCCGGCTGGGTTCCTAAATAGTGTTAAATCAGAATTCCCAAATCAAATAATAGGCATCGATTTATTGGGACCTTATCCTAGAAGTAAAGTTAACAAAAGCCGATATCTTTTAGTTATAGTGGACCATTTTAGCAAATGGTTAAAGTTGATACCGTTAAAACGCACGTCTGCAAAAATTGTGTAGTAGATTCAATTTTAAATAAGTATATTTTAAAATACGGGGCGCCCCTAAAAGTTATTTCCGACAATGGTCCCCAATTTGTTAGTAATAATTTTGAGGAAATGTGTGCAAAACTGGGCATACATTACCTAAATATCCGCAGTCAAACATAGCGGAACGGGTTAATAGAAACGTAGTGAAAATCATTCGAAGTTACATTAAGAATTATCACTCTACCTGGGATAGCCATATAAATGAATTCGCATTTGCTCTTAGAACTGCCAAACACGATACAACACATAAAACACCCGCTGAATTGTTTCTTGGAAGAAAGATTTTGACACCGTTAGACAAACTTTTCTTTGCCCAGGAAAGGGCAGAAAAATTTAAAATGAATGATATTCAAAAGTTGATACGAGAAGTGACAGGAAATGTAGAAATAGCCCAGAGGAAACAGAAATTATACCATGACCAAAAGAGAAGAGAGGTGAATTATAAAGTTGGAGATGAGGGGCTGAAAATAAAACACACTTTATCAAATGCCCCAGAAGAAAAGGTGGGGAAATTTTTTCCGCGTTTTGAAGGCCCTTTCCTTATTGAGAAAATTACACAAACAATGATAATATTAAGGAGGAACAACGGCGAGAAAATGACTGCTAATCTGGACCAAATTAAGCCGTATTATGACCGTAATAAAATGGAAATGTTTAAAGATTTTTTCCCAGGATCCGGGGAAACGCACTTCCACGGAAGATGTACCTCAGCGGCAACAACAGGAACCAGCAAGAATGGCAACGAAAGGCCAGAAAAAGGAAGTCCTCCCTCAACAAAGTAGAAAAAACAAGAAACGGAAAATCACCAAAGGAGGTGGATTAAAAAGAAAGAACTCTGAGAGTACAAGTTCAACAATTAACAAAAGGCCGAAGCACAATGGACAAGGCCAACCCAAAGTAGCCAAGAGGACAGCAGAAACATCGGAAAGGAGCCTGAGAAGCAAGCAGCCCCGGTTGCAGCCTGAGGAGCAACGTCCGGAATACAGCAGGAGCCCGGAGCAGCGACGAACGAGGAGCAAAGGACCCAGCCGAACAAACGTCGGGCGGATCATCTTCCTCCCCAGTGCAAGTACCCCAGGATGGAAAAAAGAGCATATAAAAGAAAGAGGGAGGAGCAACAAGCCAGCAGTGGTCAACAACCAAAGGCAAGGAGACTGGCCCAAGCTACAGTCTACACAACTTTCAAGGATTGGGCCAAGAAAAGAATGGCTGACAACAACAAGATAAGTAGTATTTCTTTTTCCAAAGTTTAGTTAATTTTCGAGTGTTACTGCAAGTTGCAGGGTCTCTTTTTACCTCAAGCGAGATTGATTTTTACGCCAAATGGGCGATAAATGATTACTTATCTTGAAAGATGCTTTGATTTAAAATTGTAATTCTGCAAAGATTTAAAATTATTTAATGTTTGTAAAGTAGATTCTGAAGCGTTGTGAATATATTAGTTTTGTAAAAGCAATGAATTGCCGCGAGAATGTTAAACTAAATGATTTTGTATTATGCTTTGTCGAAAGACTTGTAAAATCCTAGAATGAAAAGTCGGAAGAAGGAAAAACACGATTTAGTCTACAGACTATTATTTCAGTGTAATGCGATGTTTCAGAAAAGAACTTTGAGAAAAAGAATGTGAAGCACTTGCTGTAAACTTTGAAATTTAACGCATTTATTGTATCTTGTGATTTGTAAGCAACTGTTAAAAGTTTCATAAAATGTAACAAATGGAATGATGCCATCAATGCACGTTAGGTGCAAAAGTAAATTTTGAATGAAGCATTCTTTGTGCAAACTACGAATTGTATGCATGAAAAGGCGAGATAGAATTAAAAGAATGCAAGTTTTATTGGGCTCTCCACCAAATACACTTAAAGTGATAGACCTGAAGTTAGTTAGAACCTCAGGTTTAGCTGGTCATAGGGCGTCTTTTGAGGTCGCGTTATGTCAAGTTCTAACTAATGTTAGTTGATCGTTAGATGGTAGAGTTGAACACTCCTCGAACAAAAAAAAAAACCGCTATTTCGGTTCGCTTTTCGTCCAACACCGGTGGAGAGCATTGGGGGAAGAATTTAATTTTGCTTGAATGATAATGTGTGTGTGCGAATTACACGAGTAAGAAAAGAAGTCTGTTACCTAGAACTTACTGTTATTATGTTATACTAAAATTTCTTTTCTTCCAGATTTTGCTGGAAGGAGTAAGATGTAGACGAAAGTAATAGTACTGAAAACAGATGAAGATGTATGTACAAATCAAGTTTTCGTCTGTAAATGGCCAAGAAATTCTATTTTTCTGTAAAGGTTGGCCTAAGTTAGGAAAAGTTAAAGTTTGAGTATTTCTAGAATTGCAAGTTTCAACATGGTCCGTTTGGACCACAGTAATTCAACTTTTGCCTGTTCTGGCGGGAACTATGTAAGGTTTTAGGTAAATTAACAAAGTTTTATTTTAATTTGCCTTTTTCTATCTGTTCTCATTTCAATTTCCCGTTAGAATAAGCGCGCGTTTCAGCTTTATGCTAGTTTGAAGTGGAGCCAAGTTGCTATTTAAGCGAGAGGTAGGAACCTCTCAGTGTGAGAGAGCTTTTAGTGTGAGAGAGCTTTACTCTGTACAACGTTCGCCTGAATTCTAAGTGCGTTAGTATTAGTTAAATCTTGCTACGCACCCTTTAGCATAGAGGCCAGCCTCGTGTTATAGCTCTGTGAGCAACGACTATTTAATTTCTATTTAAATTTAGTTTAAATTATTTGATTGTTCAGTTTAAGACCCAAGTGCGGTCGTTGTTTTATGTATCCCTCCCGAGTCGGAAAGTGGCTGTATATAATTGTGGTTTAATAAAAGAGGATTTTAAATCCCTCTAAAGTGCAATTCTTCTACCACTTAACCACAGTTTTCTACCACAGAACATAGCTGCATTCAGCTCTCTGTTCAAGATCAGGATCGTGTAAAGTATTTCACGAAGATGTTCGCCAAGAATATTCATCGAACACACAGTCCTGATAACTTTAACGTGAACGTTAATTTTAGTTACAATAATAAATCGCGTATAGCAATAAAATAACTATGCGTGAAATACTATTATAGGTTATAGACGTACGTATAAGAATAGTTTAACAGCAGAATTGTGTTGCTTCAGTTATTATTTTGAAACTGTTAAATTAACGTGCCTTAGCTGAAGTAGGAAAACCGCCCGTTGAATACTAATAGCACACCAATATCCCGTAACTACGTTGTAGTTCTTTTTTAGATCAAGAAATGAAGAAAATATACAACTTTCCATAAACGCAATTTTATACTCCAAACAGTTAGTTTTCACTTGAAAAATAAAGCCTGTATTAAATTTGTTCTTAACGAAAATGTAATGTAAGTAGAATCAATATTTATTGAGAGTTTTGCGGAAGAAAGTTTGTTAATACTCACAAACGTAATATTAAAAGTACTGTGAAGCGCCAAGACCTAGCTGTTCCTCAATGATCAATTATTGATGATGATTAATTATTAAACAAGTATGATTTTCTGCGCAAAGGATCAAATCTTCAGTAATAAAGCATTATCTGTCGATGGCATTTAGCTAGGGAATGTCATAGTCTTTACAAAATCGTGACCTAAGTCAAAAGATACTACATTTAATGGAATTTTCTCATCGTGTGAAACTGGACTTGGCGGTTTGAACTAATGACTACAAGCTAATGGTCTCAGGAAGAAAAGATTTTTGACCCAGAAGATTTCTACAATTAGGTCTGACTAACGTTTTTCCTTTCCTAGAATCTACTACAGGAAGGTTTACAAGGATGGGCATCACACAATCGATCACAAAAAAAAAAGTTGAGGGGGAAAAAAGAAAAGAGTAATGGAAGAGAGATTTATAAGACACCTGGAGCAACAAAGGCTTGCTGTGGCACACTTGCATCCATTAAAATTATCATCATATCTTATTTTGGAGAGGAACCAGGTATAACTATTTACAACATTTATATGCTAAAGAAAGATCGCTGCCAGTGATCGAGATGAATACATGTAACATTGCATTCGAATTAAGATGTAGATAGAGATTTTTGAGTTAAAACGTTGGAGCATCTAATGCAGAACCTGTTCAATTAAAATAGATTATAGATACTCAAATAATCTTTACTCACTCCTTAAAAATGCTCTTTAACTTGATGATTTTGACTTCGCGTTAGATTCGTGGTAGATGTCCAAGATAAAAATGATCTTACTGCTGTTCTCCGTTTCGAAAGACATTCAGCATATTAAAGAAAGGGCAAATAAACAAAAACTATTCGTCAATGAACGGATCATTTTCCCTCATACGTTGTAAGGAATTTTCTCCTTCCTCACCGCATGCCTTTGTAGTGTAATTAGAAGTGGGTTCGGCTAGCAATCGGAAGGTCCGGAGTTTGAATCCTAGAGATAACATTGTTGAACACTGGAGATGACATTGTTCTCACGTTTTCTGCTCCGAAATAAACCTAATAACTCCATAAATGGCGCCGGAACTGAAAGTTTGCACAGTATAATTCATTATCGCCAGGATTTGCTGACTAATTTTCCACTTCCCCAGTCTCCCTTTAAATGGAGGGGAATGTAAGAAATGTGTTCTTTCCTTCCTATGTGCTTTCGTAGTGTAACTGGAAGTGCGTCTGGCTAGGAAACGTCCAAAGTTCGAGTCCTGGCAAGGGCACTGCGGACTTTGTATGTTTCTGATTTGACAACCTTAATAGACATTACAAGCGGTGGCCGAACTAAAATGCGGGAGACTATAATTCGCCGGCACTTGGATTTAACGACTGGATCCCTTCCTCCCCAGCTGCCTTTTTAGTGGGTAAGAATGCAAGGAATTTTCTAATTCCTTACCACGTACCTTCAGGGCGTAATTGAGAGCATGCCTGGCTGCAGTCGGGAGGTCTGGAGTTCGAATCCTGATTAGGGCATTGCTAAATTTTCATGTTTTCTGTTCCTAAATAACCTAATAACTCTACAACGTTATATAATATTGCTATACATATTTATAAATATTGAAAATGATATTTATATAGTACTTTTAATTAATATAAATAAAATTTTAAATAACATCAAGAACTCAGTGTTGTTTTTATCAGTTATTTTCTCGCTTAATAAGTACATAGGAGGAGGCTTTTAACATAACTTTAGTTACAACGGTATAATAGGCTCTATTACAATGTAGGTATTTATTTTTATTTTAAATCCAGAATATTTAAATTTGGTAGCGCGCGTGAATTAATGCAAATTCTACAAGTGGGAGAAAAGGTTTAAGTATCCAATTTTAGAAGGGAAAGTTAGAGAGTCTGGGAAAACTCTGTGCGTATTGTAGCGTGAGCTTCGGCTTAGCTTTTATTGTTGATTATACGTGGCGTAAGAGCTATTACTTTGCTGTCACTAAATTTATCAACGCTCTGTTAGGAAACAGAATAGTCTGAGCCCTGTAGCGTAATTCTACTTCTTGTGAATATCTTTAAATTTTGAGTTTAGTAATTACTGTTCCAGTTACCGCCCAAGCAGAGGCGCAGTTTGTTAGCGTCGAATTGACGCATTGTTAATAATTAACGAGTGTAATAAAGGGTCATTTTAACCCTTCTTCTGTGCAATCACTACTTTACAGATTTCACACAGGAGATGGACAAGTAGACTTTACAACAGGTTAATGTTAATATGTTGAAAATACAAAACACATGTTGCAGGGTCATAGTTATGTAGAAAGTAAATCCTTCTGACCCTGTTATACTGACAGGCAAGCTATCGCTTCGTCTAAAATATTTTGACAAAATCTTGAGAAGGCTATAAATAACCTTTTCATTAAATCTTTAAATGACCAGATATCACAACTTGAGCATACAAGTAAACTCCGCCACTTGCAGGTAGTTCAAATAACAACTTGAGCATACAAGTAAACTTCGCCACTTGCAGGTAGTTGAAATAACAACTTGAGCATACAAGTAAATTCTGCCACTTGCAGGTAGTTTAAATAACAACTTGAGCATACAAGTAAATTCCGCCACTTGCAGGTAGTTCAAATAACAACTTGAGCATACAAGTAAACTCCGCCACTTGCAGGTAGTTCAAATAACAACTTGAGCATACAAGTAAATTCCGCCACTTGCAGGTAGTTCAAATAACAAAATCCCTGTTTCTTCTAAGTTTTAAATTAAAGGTACCATTAATTTAAATTAAATTGGCCTACTTAAGGTGGCTCAAAATTTTAATAACGCGTTTTGACGTCGGCTAGTAAAATGGCTAAAACTCAGGAGGCCACTGGCAGAGCTGAAAGACAGAACTAAACTACAGGCGACGCCGCTAAAAGCTATATGTGTAAAACATTCAAAACTCTGAATGAAATACTATATCATCTAATTTGCATCTTGGTGAGGACTATGGAAAAAAAGAAGTTGTAGTAAAAGTTTAAATCATTATAAGTGGTTAATTAATATTAAATACTCTACAATCTGAATATATTGAAATAATGTTGGAGATAATACAAAAGATCTGTTCATAACTGTGTGACCTAATTTTTACTGTGACGTTTGTCCTCTTATTAACACGCAAATTTTAAAAATTAATGAAAATAAAAGCAAAGAATTTTGAGAGAACATGTTGCCACTGATGAAATGCTTTCATTAAGAGGTATTCTGTTTTAATGTTTCGAATTACTAAAATTCGAAACATTAAAACAGTATTCATTCTAGGGAGTATTAAAAAAATAAAATGTACACAAAGTAACATTGATGTAAAATAATGTAAATATTGATAATCGTGTTTTAGCTTCAAAGACTGTCTGAAATCCTAATTTGAAACCTTAATATCTGTTTTAAAATATTATTATTATTGGCGTTGTAATGTTGTAATGTTGTAATTGTAAATGTTAACAACATTTGATGTTTCTTAAAATAATTGGAACTCTCGGTAAACGGAAATTTTACATTTCTCTGTTGTGAAATTTTGTATTATTTCACAGCTGTATTTTGCTGTTTTACATTAACAACAAATGGGTGGGAGGGCCTACCCAGGTATACTCACGTAAATAAATAAACATCTTAGAAGAGAAATTTTCTAATAGAATTCGGCGAGTATACATTATATTTCAAGCAAAATCTAACATTTCCGAAAATGGCTGTTTTTTTTCCTTATAAGCAACAGAAAGGGAAACGAAATAAAATTATATGAGCTCAGCCTGAAAAGAAAAGAATAGGTTTCACCATACAAACCAGTAAGCACGAAGAATGCTTTTTAGCTCATAGTTGCGTTCTTTTTTCCTTTCAAAGAAATATTGAAATAAAGTAATTCTCTTTCTTATTCTAATGAAAAGCTGCGTACGCTTCGAAACAAATTTTAGCTTGCTTCTTGTTTCTCATTTATATTTTCGCATTGTTGAATTTTTTTTTCTTTTGAAGGGATCAAAATATTCCTGATAACAGCTTTTGTAACCAAACAACCGCGTATCGATTCAGAAGGCTTTCGATTCATCGCATTGTTAAACCTCCGGCTCGTCTGTTTCCCAGTAACATAATTCTTCATTATTGAAATATTCAGATTCACGTAGTGAAAATGCAAGAAACTTGTGATTTATTTGACAATACACTGTTGAATAAAATGAACAGAAAGCGAGAACTTAAACTGTTCTGGACACTTGTATCCAACTACTGCTATGCCGAGTTAAGGCATATTCGCTTTAAAAAAATTAAATTAAATCTGGATATCGCAGCATTTATTTGTAAGATTTTTATTTAAGCTGATAAACGTATATCTATAGCACAGCAAAAATAATAACATAACGGTTGAATTCGATTGATTAAAATAAAAACCCTACATACTTATATGCAACATTTTATTATAATTTATTTATACCCATATTATCATATTGTTTCAATGTAAAGAGCATAAAATATTATTTACGAATACCAATATATGAAATTTTAAAAAGTTTTGTAATAATAAAGTATCACATTTTTGTAATTATGTAAACATTTTCCCTTAACAAACCGAAAACGCACCGAAATGAGGAAAAGGCGTGGTAGATTAGGCAAGCGTGAAACTCAAGCTTTCAATTGTGATTTAAATAAAACATGTGGAAGGCTTTGCCGTTTGGGACTTAATTAGAAGTGATATGCTCAGTTTCTTCCTTTCCAATCTATGCATTTATCAGAAGCTCTAACTGTATTACTAATCGAAATAACATGGCTTCTAAAATTTTGCAACCATGAAGCATTTTACAAATATTCTGCTCTTAAGAAACTAGTTACAGTAAAGAAAGTAAAAATTACCTGCCTTAGAATGAATGATTTCATGGATGGTATTCAAAAGGAAGCTGGTTTTACTTTACATACGAACAAAATCTCAAATATTATTTTTAGCAAGCATGTTGAGCGGCACCTAATCGACAGCCCAATTTACATGTACAATTTACATGTTCATGTAGAAGCCTTCATTACACTTTCAATAATCTTTCAATCTAATATTATATTTTGGGTGTTACCATAAGGACGCGTTTTGCAACAAAAAAAAAACGGTACTTTCATTTTCGTTCAGAGAGATACTTTGCGACAGTTTTAAAAATATTTGTTTGTTTTTACCAGACGTCTGAGTGTTCGACCTTTCGTCTCTCTGGACATAAATGCTCAACAAACCGAGTTATAACAAGTTACCTTCTTTTTCCTTATCACTTTTTAAGCCTTGCCGCCACCCCAAATGGCCAGACACTTGCTTCTCAAGCTGTACAGACATTAGGTTATTTAGAAGCAGGACAGATGATAAATGAGCAATGCCCTCGCCGGACTCGAACCACGGACCTCTCGAATACACGCCCAGCGTATTGACCCCTACACCAAGAAGGCATGCTAAGAAGTCGGGAGAAATACCTTATATACTCCCTCTTTTAAAGGGCGACTGGGGATTAACTGCCAAATCCTAGTGGTGGAGAATCATCATCCACCACCTTTTAGTTCGGGAGCCACTGTAGCGTCAATATGATTTTTTCCAAAGCAGGAGAGAGGAAAAATGAGCAATGCTCTCGCAAGGACTCGAACCACGGACCTCTCGTATACGCGCCCAGCGGCCTGACCACTACACCACGAAGGCATGACAAGAAGGCGTGGGAAATACCTTATGTACTCCCCCCTTTGAAGGGGCAACTGGGGATTAGTTGGTCCAATCACCAAATCCTGGTGGTGGAAAATCATCGTCCACCACCATGTTTTTAGTTCGGGCGCCACTGTAGAGACATTACTGTTTTTCGATGTCAGGAAACTGAAGAAATGAGCAATACCCTCGCCGGGACTCGAACCACAGACCTCTCGAATACACGCCGAGCATGCTGACCACTACGCCACAAAGGTATGCGAAGAAGGCGGGAGAAATACCTTATAAAGCATTCCTTTTAAATGACCGACGGTCTTTCTGCGAGTCTTATCACAGGGAACTTTGCCTGGAAACAGACACAGACAATGCACATAAAAGCCACGAAATCTTATGCGCGACTTGAGCTTGTATTCAGGGATTCGGGAATAATTTGGAATATTGAAGTTATGCAGATGCGTAAAGAAGTGCCAATAGAGATGTTAGCACACGAGCTGATTTTGATATTTCTTTATTCTTGTTTGCGAACCTTTAAACTAGAAAATAAAGTGGCACAGTAAGCAGCCTATTGTTGAAGAACTTTTCATATTTTTGAAACCGTTGCTGTAAGGAAAACAAAGACAATAATCTAGCTAACAACAGAAGTAATGAGCGAATTCGAAGTCTCTAAAATAAAAGTTTGTTTTGGAGTGATATAAAAGCACATTTAATCTCTACTGATTGATAATAACTTTATAAAATTATTATTGGTTGAAGTTTTATGTAAATGTCTGCGTCATAAGCGTTATGTAAGAAAGTATATATTATAAGCAGTTAACTTTATAGAGCAGAAAGGGTAAATATTTTATAGGGTAGAAAGGGTAAATAGGCAAAATAAAATGGAAAGTTAAGAGACTATTGCAAATTTAAATCAGAAATTTGATTTAAACATTTTTTATCTTAACGCATATACATACATATATGTATTTATATATACACAAACTAATATAAAATTAAAAAAGCAAATTGCAAGAAGGATCTTCAAAACTATAATCCCGCAAATTTGTAGCAAAAATTTACATAAATTAATTAAACACGTTAAATTATAAAGAAACAGGTAATTTTTTTAAAATTTATAAATTGTAAACAAAAGCAATAATTATTATAAAGTAACGAAATAAATTCAACTTTAGAGCATGAATGAAGAATAGTGAATAGCTTTTGGCTGATATTGGTATCTGGATTAATATTTTTTTTTAATTTTAAATTCGAAATAAAATCAAAAATCATAAAATACATGAAAATTAACAATTAAAATCGATATTGTTATATGTTTCTGGTCATCTCATATTGACTTGTTTGACTCTAATTTGACAGTGCTGAAAATTAAAAGTTATAAGGTATATCTCCCACATTCTCAGCGTGCCTTCGTGGTGTAATGGTCAGCACACTGAACCGGTATTTCAGAGGTCCGTGGTTCGATCCCTGGCGAAGGAATTGCATATTTTTCATATCTCCTGCTTCGAAATAACTTAATGTCTCTACACTGGCGCCCGAACTAAAAAGGTGGTGGATGATGATTCTCCACCATCGGGATTTGGCGATTGGGTCCCCAAAACCCCAGTCGCCCTTTAAAAGGGGGAGTACATAAGGTATTTCTCCCGCCTTCATCGCATGCCTTCGTGGTGTAGTGGTCTGCATGCTCGACGCGTAAAGCGGTCCGTTTCGATTCCCGGCGAAGGCGTTGCTCATATTTCATGTCTCCTGCTTCCAAAAAATCCTAATGTCTCTACAAAGTTTCCTTTCCATGAAAGTTTGAGTAGGTAGACAAAGGTAAAAGCTGGTCCCAAAATGAAATCATCAGTGTTATCTTCAGTCATTTTAATGCAAAATTATTTATCAACTGAGTCAACTTGTCTAAATTTATTTCCCTGTTTTATAAGCTGTCTTAAAGTATAATCTTTAACTATATCAAGGTTGCCAGTAATAATGTGTTTATGGTGAGAATCCAAATAAGGGGAAAATACTGGATCATTACAATATCAAGCTTCTATGAAATCCAGCTCATGATGGTTCAAAAGCTACTTACTAAGTACTCTATTTTACTCGGTCTTGCTATCAATCGCAGGAAAAAGATAGTGTGAGTTATTAAAAATGTTCTTGAAATTTATTTTGTCAAAGCGAGGATGTAGAAAGTTAATTACACAGAAATTCTTGAATTCTTGGTCATCTTCTTTCTGTTACTTTGAAATTTAAATTTAATAAAATCTGAAATAAGGTCTTTAATATTAGAAAAGCCATTGAATGCATCTTTGAAGTAATGTTGAGGTTGTGAAAATTGAATGTTCGTAAAGGTGTGCGGTAACTTAACAATATTTTTAGTGAAATCTGTAGAGTTAAATGAATCAAGGAACTTAAGATGAAGTTTATTAGCATTGATGTAAGTTTTACTAATATTCTTTTTGCCTCATCTATTTCCTATAAAAGTGTTTTTATTGAAAATATTAAATTCTCCACAAGTAGTATGATTAAAATCTATAGTAGATTTCTTAAAAGAAGTATTAAGTCCATAGGTGTATACAGTCCTATTTTTCAATATGCACAGAGATTCTATGGAAAGGTTGGTTTTAAGTTTAGGAATAACATCTAAAATTTTAATTAAAATATCACTAAAAATGTTTCTTTAAAATGTTATATTTCTGCTGTGGCCTATGAAGGGTGAGATGAAGTGAGCAAATTCTTTTTCATGTGAGATCTTTAGCTGTTAATTCTTAAATTAAAATTGTTTTTAGTCTGTGCTATATAACCATACTTCATTTGTTACAAGTAATAGAGTAAATATAATTAAATGTTTTTCAAAGGGACTGTTTGTTGTCGGGAAATGAGCTAGCTGGTGTGGTATTATATCTATACGTTAAACAATTGAATTTTTACATTTCTGTATTTTTTAATTAATTCCATCGAGCAAGATAATAAAAGTAAAATTGGATCTAGCCTTAATTACGGTCAAGATTTATGAAGGAAAATCTTGGAACCGCAGTTTTACCCGTAAGTGACAATTTCAATACAAATGGAAAGTTCTTGAATTACTGAAGTAAAAGAAATATCGTTTAAAGTTCCTTTCTCGAATATAAACTTGTTTAAAATTGAAAAAAAGTAAATTGCAAGAAGGACTTTAAAGACTATAATCATGCGCATTTGCTCCTATGATTTACATGAATTAATTAAATGTGATAAATTATAACCAAATAGGCAATTTTTTTAATTTACAAATTGTGAACCGAAGCAATAATTATTATAAAACAATAAAATAGATGCAAATCTAGTGCGTGAATAAAAAATAGTCAATAGCCTTTGGCTGACACTGACACCTGAATGAATATATTTTTTTAAAATTTTCAATCAAAAATAATACAATACATAAAAATTAAAAATTAAAATTGATATGGCCGATTCGAATATTATTAGGAGCTTGTACACCTACTCAAACTTTTATGGAACGGAAACATGAAATTTTGAACAATGTCAAATCAGAACTACCTGAGATACAAAGTTTTAAAGGTTTTATTTTTTGGCCAGAGCTCAAAAACGAAATATTTTATCTTTAGGCAAAGCCAGTAATAATTTCAATATCATCTGTAAGAAATTCTACAGTTTTTTTTAAAAGCGAACACAAACAGCCAGTTACTGATCATATTGTAATGAAAGAGTAATTATTAATAAACTTCATGCTTTTCACAAAATCTTAAATTATCGCTTAATTCTGAGTTCAACAGATTTTATAACTTATATGAACTATCTAAGTTCCCTAACTCAGCCAAGTTCAGGTTTGTTGCTAATAACACCAGGAAACTTAAAATTTGATTAGACTTTTTCCCTTATACAAATTTGTAAATTTGTTTTTGAAAATGCAAATGAAGAAAACCACTTCAGTTGGATCATTTATAGCAGTCTTGTGGAGACATTAGGTTATTTCGAAGCAGGAGACATGAAAAATGAGCAGTGCCCTTGCCGGGACTGAAACCTGGGACCTCTCGAATACGCGCCGAGTGTGCTGGCCCATTACACCACAAAGGCATGCTAAGAAGGAGGAAGAAATAATTTATAACCTTCCTGTGCTTAAAACACCCAAAGAAGTCAATATACTTAATATCAATTTCTATGACTTCGAGGATCTTTATACGTCACTGCCACTGAAAGAAATTTGCAGCAGTCTACTAGAACTACTTACGTTATTTCCAGATATGCTTAAAATTATGGATATCTCAGCTTTTGACTTCACAATTACACCATGTTTTAAGATACTTTTTTTCTACAAAATAATGGCATACCTATGGGCACGAATTATTCTACTCAAATGAGCAACCTTTATAAGTTAAAGAGTACAGATTTCTTTCTATGTGAATTTTCATTTGAAGATCTGTAAAATTTTGTTGCGCATACAGGTATGCTGATGATATCATAACTTTCAACAATTTTAACCTTATCTAATTTAGAAATATTTACACTTATTACGCTTAAAAAAGTTTCTGGATTGCAGGTTTCCGGGGCCTATGTTTGGCGAAGGGGGAAGTAAACTGATGTATTTCAGCTCTTTCAAAAGTCCGCATTTTGGTGCATATTGTGCTCAAGACGAATGCTGGGTGGTGCAGAACAAGTGCTGAGTGAGTCAGTGGGGCAGTGATGGAAGAAGAGTGCAATGAGGCTGAAAAGAAGAAATTCAGTTTTACAGAGTAATAGACAGATGGTTACAACTTAAGTACTGTCAAGAGGCAACCACAACGTGAACAATAAATGAGTACTGTTGATAGTCAAAATTCAGGTACAGGTATAACCGAGTTACAGTCAGCTAAATAGTGCATTAATTATGACTATGACCAATTAACAGAGTGACTGATACAAAAAGTAAAAATAATACATTAAATAAGGCAATGTACGCAATTCAAGGTTTGTCAACAGGAAATAGGTATGAACAGTGTTATGGATTTTGTATTTAATTTTCTATTTTTAGCAGAATTGTAATTAAAATTAGTTTATTTACCGTGTGATGCAGCACGTGACGAAATTTAAAAGAATGCTTCGACGGAAAAGTAAAAATAAAAGAGCGCGTGCATTTAACATTTAATTAATAGATGTCTCGTAATTGTACTTTGTTGCTATCCAGAAAAACTGAGAAAATACCAGATTGATCTCGTGCTTGATTAAAAAGCTTATAAAAGCTGGAGAAAAGCATCTCAATTCAGTTATTTTAAGCGAACTGTTGTTGTTTACTTAGTGCGAATTCATTGTAGCGAATTCGCTGTGAGATTGAATTAGCTTCTGTGTTTTGAATTGAGTTCTGTTTAACGTTTGAGATATTGTGATATTGTACGAATATCTCTGAGGAAATATTTCAGCATTTTGTTTGGTTTCTTGTGAAAAAATAAATTTTATTGTTTTTTTAACGACCTGTGCATTCAGTCAATTACGAACCCGTATGCACGCAACAACAGGAAAGTAAAACTAACTTAAAATAAAATGCATTAACTAGAAATGCAGAACACACTGGGACTGTACTGGTGACGAGGATGGCACCTGAATATTACTCCAGCCCGTCTGAGATATTATCTGACTGACTGTTGATTGTCTGGATCTTAGCATTTTTAATTACCGAGTAGTCAGACATTAGGCAAAAGAAGTGATTTCATCTTTCAATCAGTTAAGCTAATTAAGTCGAGCACTAACATCTGTAAAAAGAAACACTATTTCTAATCAATTCATATCACAAATATCTACACAGAAGTCGACCAACATCAAGAAATTTTATTACTTTTGCAAACACTGGCCAATAGTCAAATTCTTAAATATTTTTACGGAACTACTTACGAAATCTCGCGTTGTCTATAAACTATACATATTGTTTTAGATAAGGAAGACCATTTTTAAACCGCGAGGATTAATGAGGCCAATAGGTGAGAAAATAGTTTTAGTATGTAAAAATTGTGTGTATTTGTATTTTTAACTTGCTTCCGTTCTGGTTCTAACTTTGACTAATGAGACCATTTTAATTTCCGGAAAGTCGCTATTGCAGCCAAAATAGCTTGAAAAACTGTTACTTTGTAATATTTTTTTTTTCTTATTTCTTTTTTCCGAACACTTTGCCAGAATTTAAATGACATTTTTTAACAGTTTTTCTTTAAGTCTTTACAACAACTTTTTTCGCCAATACTGCTTGGAGAGATTAAAAGTCACCAATAGTAACATTACTCTACCTAACTACAAACTCTTATTCTCCCACATTCTTTTCAGTGGTCATATAGAAGAAGCTATTGTTTCAGAAAGTTTTAATTCATACCGGGGACTTTTTCATATTCATAATTTTTGTATTTATACGCAAGTTTTTTAACACTGATTAATGTTATTAATTCCAGATTATTAATATTTCAGTGGGCAATTACTGCCCAAAATTGTTTATAACTTTCTTACGTAAAGTTTTGTTTTGGGTCATTTTGCCATTTTTATGCGTATGATCTAACGTAAATTTTCTGATACATTGAATTTGATTTTGAATATTGTTTATACTGTAGTATTTACATTTGTTTTGGCGGGCTGGATGTATAAACGTGGCCTCTTTAAGCAGTTATTCGGCTTGGCATCGATTGATAGAGGTTGCGGATGTCCTCCTGAGGGATATCGTGGCAAATTCTGTCCAACTGGCGCTTTAGATCGTCAGCATCCCGAGCTGGCTGTTGGGCCCTGCTCATAATGCTCCAAACGTGCTCAATAGGAGAGAGATCCGGCGACCTTTCTGGTCAAGGTAATGTTCGGCAAGCACTACGGCAAACAGTAGAAACATGTGCAGTGTAGGGGCCGGCATTATCTTGCTGAAATGTAAGCCTATGGTGGCGTGATATGAAGGGCAACACAACGGGCCTTAGAACTTCGTCGACGTACCGCTGTGCTGTAAGGTTGCGACGGATGGCAACCAAAGGGGTCCTACTATGAAATGAAATGGCACCCCAGACCATCACTCCTAGTGTCGGCCTGTCTGCCGGAAGACAGTGAGGTTTTTATCACACCGCTGTCCGGGGCGACTCCAGACTCGCCTTCGCTGGTCATCGGGGCTCAGTTCAGAGCGGGACTCATCACTGAAGACTATTCTACTCCAGGCAATGACATTCCAGTGCAAATGAGCCCGATACCACTGCAGACGGGCTTGACGTTGTACAGAGGTCAATGGTAGTCGGCGCAAGGGGTGCCGCGGGGCGCCGTGACCTCAGCCGCCTTTTTGTGAGCCGTCTATGAATGGTCCTTGCGGTCACTGAAGCACTAGTTGCACGTACAATCGATGATAATGATGCATCTGGAGCTGTGAGTGCCGCTCTGACGATTGCTCGGTCTTCACGTTCTGTCGTTTCTCTAGGCCTACCGCTTCCTTCTTGATGCTGTGTGCGGCCATGGTTCGCCCATTCGTGCCAACATCGCCTAATAGTGACATCGCTCCTGCTCAAATGTCGAGCTGTTCGCCGATAAGGCCAACCGGCTTCTGAGCTCAAATACACGACCTCTCTCAAATTCTGACATCTGCGCATATCATTCGCGCACCTGTATGCGAGGCATAGTTACTGTTTACCAGAGTACACGAAATGAAATTCGTGAAGAATTTATGACCTGGAATCGTAATTTCTCCTCTCAAGTATCCTGCCAGTTGCGCAGATCAGATACGCTGTAGCGACAACCGTTCATTGATTGGCAGCCACAATCTAAAATTTTGCATTTTCCATCGAAACCTGTATGCATATCAATTTCAATTTGTGTCCAATTTGCTTTATAGCTTCTCTGTGCGTCATGGTACGTCGTTTTTTTGTCTAAGAGTGTACATTTCCTTCCTATTCTTTTTAGATGTTATATTAATCACTGAGAGCTATGCCTTGCCTACAGGTTTCTTATGGTGACAACAGTTGCATCCAAGCTTTTTCATGTGGAATGCCGCATAAATTTCTCTAAAATACTGATAAAATTTCTTACGTCTGTGGATGTATTCTTAGTTTTATCAACAATAAAATTAAGTTGAACTCTTTCCTACCTTCTCTTTATTTCATATAACACGTGTTTGCTTAGAAAAGTTTATAAAAATGGGAAGCGTCAGCGAGAAATTTAAGGATTAGGGAAACTTAACTGCAACCCGTGCCACTGAATGAGAACCAACCATATTACTGTTGGAGATAGCGGAGATGCGTCACTGGCTCGGCAATGGATAGAACCGACAGTCTCTTTGCCGACACACAATCCACAAAGTGGCTCGAAAACAGGTTAGACTCAATGCCGGTGTCGAAGTGCCGATCCTGTAAAGATAACCTAAAATAATTAATTTAGTCTAATTATTTCCTCTTGATTAAATGGCATTTTAAGTATAGTCATTGGCTTCATTATACAATCTCTACTGCATGCCGGTATCGTTCCTAATCCGTGTCGATGTTATGCTAATTTCGACCTTACGCAATGTCGATCGTACAAACAAATGTACATTAACCATTTTATTCATTATTACATTATTATCAAAATTTGTTTAAACCGTGTCAATCGTATGCCGGTAACTAATATTGGTTGCGCTACATGCGGTGTATAGTATTAACAGTGTTCTGTGCAGTGTCGGTCCTATAAATGTAGGCTCCCCCAAGTAGTGGCCGAGTGCCTAAAATAGCTGAATACAGGTAGACAGGTGAAAGTGCAGGGGGCATCAGAGGTAATTATACTTCCAGAATAGAACAGGTATTGCCCCAATACACTAGAGTATAACTCATTAGAATATTGGATTACATAAATACACTAGAGTATTAACTCATTAGAATGTTGGATTATATAAATACATTAGAGTTGATCTGGGTTCGATCCCAAGCGAACAGACTGGCTGCATGGCTGGATTTCGTGGGTTTGCCGTATTTAAAAAACCTAGCCTATGAACGTTAACTGACACAGCTTGAGGGGAAAGTAGCCCATTGCTTTAGAAGTAAATTAGTTTTGGTCTTAATGCATCGAGTTCCATTGCCATCTGAGAGGGTAAAGATTGAATCCCATCTATTAGTTGCATAACAACTATTACAATGAAATAATGCTAACGAATGTTACTTTTGATATTTGTACATTAAATGTCTAATCATGAAATACGATGTTGAAAGTATCGACAAAAAGGTCGAATCTCCTATTTTGCAATTGCTGCGTTTACCATAAATGGCGATCAAAGCAAAGGTTGAAGATTGATCTGCATGAGTCTTATTTTAGTCAGAGTGATAACATTTGTTGAAGCAAATGTAGCGATTACGTTGTGTGACAGACCACGGTAGTTGCTCGCTCGTGTCGCCATCTATTAGCACAGTGAGAGGTACTGCAGCGCACAAGTGGGATTCGATCCTGGGTCTGTTTAAATGCTAGTCGAATTTTTTGCCAGTAGCGCGAAAGAACTTCCCAGCGTTAGGTTCAAGAATTCCAACTCTTCAAATCTGCGAGTGGCTCACGAGATCGCTGCAGACTTTTTTTCTCTTTTCCAGATTTTTAGCGCATTTTTTTCCAGGAAAGGAGATGGTGGGGAGTTTTACCTTCCTTCCCCCCACACATTTCTTCAAAGTCTCGATTTCTCCTCCTAGCGCATGCGCGATAAGATTCTCATCTCTGTGTGACTGAAAAAAGAACTTTTTCCTTCTATTTTTACAAGTTCGTGCATACACTTTTTTCATCACTGAGATTAACGTTATTCTAACGCTATGTACATATTTTGGTTTATTAAAAGAATTTATTCTTATAAATCGGTGTTTAGCAGTTACATAGATCCCAAACAACTTATAACCTCTTATGTTAACAGAAGAGTATTTTCATGAAAGTTTAATTACTAGAGACAGTCGAGTTGGTTTGGAGCTGGAAAATACGTTCAAGTATTATGTTTCAAGAAAGTAGACAGTAGTTTTCTTTTTCAAAATTTGAGCAACTTAACTGCGATTTTTTTGTGCCTTCAAAAGAACGAGAAAATAATTTTCTGAACTTTTATTTTCCTTTTTTTTCAAATATTATTTCTTGCGAGGTGAATTACTTTAAGCTTAGACCAGAACATAAATCAAAGAGGATTCTCTCTCTTACATTCTCATCTTTTTTGGACACTTGAAAGCAGATGTTATCATTTACTCTACGCATAGAAAAGTGGTATTCTGTTAAATACGAATTAGTGCTAACCCACACGCTAATATTTAAATTGGGAGATTTTTTAGCTCCTGTAATAAGGAATTAGCATATGTTTTAGTCACCAACTCATATTCAATAATCTCTTATATTAATCCTTTTACAGTTTTGTGTGGCATATTCATTCATAAAAATTTATCCCGAGTTAAAAAGGTCAGTCTCTATTTAAAGTCGAATCTTTCGTATCGTACAATTTATGTTAGCTTTTAGGCATCAGGCTGTAATCTAACAACTCATTGCAAGATTACTTTTTATTATCATTTATTTTGAATATCTTTTGTTTGGTATCGGTAATATATACTTTTTGAAACTAAACCATACATTTAAAACTAATAAATAAGTCTCCTAGTCGAAGACATTTCTATCTCATATTAATTGTGGTTTATTAAACTTAATCAATTTGACTTCAGTGCAAAACGTTTTGAAAGTTAGAAGAGAGTAATAATTTAATTTCGAACGAATATTCTTCGTTTTGCATGCGAAATGAAAACGATAAGTAGGAAAATTGTTACGGCCAAGCAACCATTTGCCGTATAACTATGTGGAATAATTTCATGGCAGACGCAGATAAAAAAATTTAGCTTGATTACTAAGTTTGCATGAAAAGAGAAAACCATAAACAGATATGCAGTCATATGACCCTCCTCCTATAAGAAATAAGCCTGGAATTAGCGTTTCTTTAAATATGCCACCATAAATAGGATGGTTGTACTTACGAAGACATTACTCTGGGTTAATTAGGATTCTTCAACTGAGTTTGTTCAGCTGATTAAGAAAAAATACTCAAGAGCAATTGCTCAAAAAGAAATGCCTTTGTGGAGGACATCCTAACTGATACTGTGTCTTTCAAATTGGGGAAGAACTTCACTTGCAACAAGTTCGTGTATCCGCTGGTATTTTGGTACACGGTATTTGTTTCACCTGAGGCCAAGGGCCTCTATGCGCGCCCTGTAAATGTGCATCCTTACATACAATGCAAGATGGCCAGCCATTAAAAAAAAGGCACATACACATATATTTATTCATACAATACAATTTCACAGCATCTGTACACTTTTTACATGCATAGTTCATTCACTATTAGATTTCAAATCATAATACCAAAAGTCTTATAATAATATTTAATCATAGCTTTATACACAAAGACAAATGACACGATCATTTACAGTTTTGAAATGAAAAACATTAAACAATTTCTTTCTGATTAGTGGCACATAGTATAATATTAAAATAGTTAAATAGTAATGTAAGGGATATAAAAGTACTTTGCAGCCCAGGCGTTATAGTGGTGTTGGGGGAGCCTGCTGCGATACCAAAGGGCCCGTGTTCGAATCCCGAGGAAGCCATACCTGTAATTATCCGCCCCTTCATAGGAGGTGCTATTAGGTGCTTCCACTATAAAATGGCCACCACTTCTGGCCTCTGTAATGGCCGAGCCTAAGTCAGCTAAATGATCACCAATGGAAAAGAAATATTCAGGCATTTTTAATAATTTAACTTTCCTTGCTTTTAAGGAAAAAAAATCATGAATAATTTGCTCAAAACCTACTTGATTACTTATTTTCCTACTCGTTCGTTACGGAGAGACGGGGACGCCCTAACTTTACCATTGTGGTTATACGGGCATGGCCCCACGCCCTCCTCCTGGTTTTTCATATCAGCTCCACCACAGCCAAGGGAGCGGACAAGCCAGTACCAGTACGGTCCCTGTCGAGCCTGATCCCATCCTAGGTACAATACCCGGGTTCTAGTCCTGTGAAGAATAAGGTACAATAGTACCTGATATTTTACCCCCGTGGTTGAGACTGTCTAAGTACAGATCCTAGCCAGTACTTCCCAGGAATTCTCCTGAGTCAACCCCCGGGGGGGAACTTATTTTCATAGAATGGCCATGTCTGAAATAAAATTGCTATGTTTGAGCTAATAGCCCTATTGCCATAGTATTTGAAAAAACATACTTTCAGAATGGCCGTGTTTAAAAGTTCTTCCTTGTTCGAGTGAAAAGTCTTATACACTTTTTTGTTATTTTAATTTTGCTGAAGCTTCTTTCGCCACTGGCAGTATTAACTGGCAAAGTAAAAATATTCTTAATATTGTTTTCAAGTTTGGATGCGATTACACTAAATGACATTCGTCATGAATTATTTTTAAGCGATCCAAGCCTGTAACTGCTTCAATGTCTAGAATTACAGGAATAGCAAGGTTTTAAAAATAAGATACTTCTAACAGAATTTCTACAGCATTTATGTCATTCGTGCTAAGTTATAAGCTGTTTTTATTAGCTAAGAAAGTGACTGCCTCCTTCGTTTTAGTATTTTTAATTAATTAAAATCAGGTATACTGTCTTAACTCAAGAGATAAAATATTTCTCCAAATATATAACATTTGCATGATTTATTTAAATTCGTATATATTATTTGAATTTCGGAAATAATTTTCTCTGCCATTATTTTAGTTTTGCAGTTTTAATTGGATGGCACAACACTTACACATTATTATTTCGGAAAGTTCAGCTTTCATACTCGCTTTTTATTAAATATTCAAAGCTGAAAGGTCTACTAGTTGACATTTCTTTATATTTCTTATTTGACTACTATTTAATATTTTTTTCTGTTTCCACAGTTTCGAGTTTACATCATACTATGCAAATATTTAGCGATTGAAGCTATTAATTCCTTTACGAGCTGCAAAATAAATTGAAAACATGCTTCATCTTTGAGTTAGTCGAAAAATGTGAGTTATTTATTTAATTCACGTAAAATAATCATATTTCTAAAATTGTTGCTATTCTGCAAATTTAATTTCAGTTTTATTTGAATAACTAGATTTACTCTGCCCTTTGTAACCCATACTAATGTTTTATTATTAATTTTAGTGCAGTACATTTTACTTGAGACAGTAAATTTTTTCTCAGATGGCAATTAATTTTAAATCGTTTTTTTCAATTATTATAATATGTTTCCTCCCTTTTATATTTCATTAACGTATTTCTTCATCGGCAGAGTTTAATTTTAGCTATTCTTGTTATGTTGAGCTAATAAAATAGAATTTTCATTTAGAGACGAGCACTTTTCAATTAAATTTCAGCAAATATTCTTGACGTAATTTTAGTTGTGATGAACATTAAGAAAGGGGTATATATTCACGATACTATTCTATCAAAGTAGAGCTGATTTTCTGAGAGTTGTTTTCAAGAAAATTTATTATTTTAATTATGTTTGGCCTTTTAGTACATTAATTTGCTAAGCGTGTTTATTCAGTTAATAATTAATAATTTAAAATCTTAACTTCCCTGAAATCTGCACAGATTTACCTTCTATCAGTACTTTTCTTCAATTAGTAAATTCAAAGGCTTTTCTTCGATAGCTGAGGAAACCTTTAAAGAAGAAAATTCTTGAAAGAAAACCTTAACTGAACTCAATTTTATGTTTTTGTTGCAATTAAACCTTTTGAAAGTTATTAATTACTTAAATTTTAGATCGTTGACAATTCTATAACAATTTTCGATTTATAAATCATACACGTTACATATAAATTATACATGTTAATTTTATGACCTTTAATAGTGACAGTAATAGCGATTAATCGCTATTATTAAATATTTTTTCTTCTGAACTTTATTAAAAAATAACGATAATTACCATTCTGGGATTTTAAAATTGTGTATTTTAAATATTTATATCTCGAACCTACGAATTACTTTAAAGAAAATAGAACTTCCTTAAATTTGTATATTGTCACCTTAAGCAAATGTAAAGTTATAGACCATTGGGAAAATGTTAGCGCCACTCCTTTTCAACTCGGTGTAACTCTATTTCATTTCTTTTTTATTGTAGGAGCTATTCTATTTGTATATAAAATTCCGTTTGTCACTCCTAACTCTCAAATCTCCCTTTGCATTTCTAAAACGAATTTTATTCACAGTTTTTGCTCCGACTTAAACCAAGTAATTTCAGACTTAGAGAGAAAAGGGGAAGATCTGGTAAATGGAAAATGGAACAAAATGCCCACGCAGTCAAGCAAAAATCTGCATTACTATGATATTATTTGCAAAAATGGGAAAAGTTACACGAAGTTTGATATATAAGGCATAACAGTTACAAACACTAGAAAATAGGCTTCCAATTTAAAAAAACCTTATATTCTTTTT
This sequence comes from Stegodyphus mimosarum, assembly GCA_000611955.2. Taxonomy (NCBI): domain Eukaryota; kingdom Metazoa; phylum Arthropoda; class Arachnida; order Araneae; family Eresidae; genus Stegodyphus; species Stegodyphus mimosarum. The sequence goes on along the minus strand of KK115847.1, from coordinate 60,971 downwards.
ATCTTAGCAGGTTCTTTTCCTTCCCTTTTGCAGATAGCTCTTATTTATTTTCCATATTTTGTGTGTGCATTTTTAATGCAGCTTCTTTTGAATTATTTAATAGATAAGACTGTAGAGACATTAGGTTATTTCGAAGCAGGATATATGAAAAATGAGCAATGCCCTCGCCGGGACTCGAACCTCTCGTCGAGTGTGCTGACCATTACACCACGAAGGCATACTAAGAAGGTGGGTGAAATACCTTATAAGATCCTTGTTTCATTTCATGATTTAAATTAAATAAATGCTTTTTTCAAATGTTTATATGCTCACTAAAACTTGTATAATAAAAATGTAATGATAAAGTATGTAAGAATGTATAGCATTTTGAAGTTTCGGAAAGAAAGATCCTCTGTTTCTTTGCTTGTAGCGAGAATTAGGTGTAATAAGAACAGCAGAATGTTTATGAAGAACATGTAAATTCTTCTTTATGTGACAGACGACAAAATGCCACTTAAAATGGTGTTAATTGCTATTAAAAGAAAAGTATTAGCTGTGTCCGCGTGCTTTTCTTGCGGACGTGGTTCATGATTTAAAATTAAATTGTTCAATACTATAGTGGTGTTTAATACTATAGTAAAACATGTGGGCAGTTGAAATAAATGCTTTAACGGTTTCGATTTGTAAATCGGTACGCATAATTTGATATTCCTTACAAACCAAGAATCATTGGCTATTCCTATAAAGACTTTATTTTACAGAAACTTTATTTTGTATAGGTTTATTTCTGCAGCATGCCCCACATAGGGAAAAGAGTGAACTAGGCTGTATAGATTACTGTTTTATTATGAGAACAAAAACTGCTCTTTTGATCTTTTTTCCAAAAAAATGTCTTAAGGTATGGAAATAGTAAATTTAATTCCGAGTTTGTTAGAGTGAGATCAAAAGTGAGTTTATTATCAAGAAGATGCCTAGATATGTGACTTCATGTTTTCAGCATATTCCTTCAAATAGTGTGGAAATATATTGAAGATTAAGTGATTGATCTTCAAAAAACGGAACATCATTTGTTCATAAATATGAATTGAAACTGATTTGTACGCAATGCCTGTAGCAAGTTAAGTAATGCTGAAGTCCATCGTAAACATTTTCTAATTCTTTGGCCTGTTTTAGAATGTTTGTATAATCAATGAAGAATGCTATTTGAATTTTAAAACGTTGTGGAATGTCATATGCAGAGCTGGGACAAGGTAAGACAAACGAGGCACTTATGTTATAAGGTATTGCTCCCGCATTCTTGGCATGCCTTGGTGATGTAGTGGTCAGCACGCTCGGAGCGTTTTCGAGAGGTTCGTGGTTCGAGTCCCGGAGAGGGCATTGCTCACTTTTCCTGACTCCTGCTTCCAAATAACCTAATGTCTCTACAACGTCAGGTGTATTGACAGACAGAAGGGGCTAGAAGGAGCGTCAAAGTGATTATGAAAATTTAACTCATTTTAAAAGGAATTTACGATGGTTAATTATAGAATTTGAAATATGTCGAGAAGTATAGTCCTAAATCATCATAGTTAAAGAAATTAAACTTTGTTAGCACTACTTACGGAAATTTAAATGAATTGTACTCTTGAGATTGCTCTCATTCTCTGTGCTATATAGTGGATTGTATGATTTCTGTTAATCATCTTTCATGGCCGTTCCCTTAATTAGGTTGATGTCTGTCAATTTATACTTGACATAACATAATGGGAATGCAATAAGCAGCAAAATTGGTTAAACATGAGTTAGGTGATTTATTTTATTATCTTGCTGGAGTCCCAAATGCACAAATTTCATCGCATGTCTTCCATTAATTCCAAGAAAGAGGTTACTATAAATAATCCATTTTATGTGATTTATTTAAGAAAAGCATTAATGGCTTTTATTCTTAAAAGACCTGCGGTTTCGTAGGACCATACGCAATGTTTTCAAAACATTGAACTATTATTGGCGCTAAGAAAATGATATTTAGTTAGATATATAAAAATAAACAGCATAAACTGAACTTGTTTGGGAAACTCCATACCGCCAACATTAGTGATTTTGTACTGTCTCCCATAATTTAAATTCAACCTCTAACTTCAGTTTCTACTGCAACGAATTCTGTTAAAATTTAGATAGGTTCAACTTCACTATAATAAGCTTTGTAGAGTCCATGAACTGAGCTTGAAAGCTGTGGCAATTGCCTAGAGATCGTTTCAGCAGACCTAATGATCAAAGGTGCATTGTAATGTCACCAAGATATAATACAATGATATTTAGAAATGAAATGTACCACATTATCATTTTTACCCTGCATTCTTTGCTTAATATTTACCTTCTATTTTTCGTTACAGAATTAGTCGTTGAATGAGACATAGATCGAATTTTTGTCCTATTATATCCATATTTAATTCCATCAGAACTATACAGTTGATTTTATTTGGATGCAGGAGGGTACGACGGACTGACGTGTTCGATCGCATCCACCTCAATGCACCACTTCACGTGATGACAGGAACATTGCGCGCATGGCAGTGACGGACCGCTCAGTCACATCCCGAACCATAGCACAGCACATTCAGTCTGTAACGCATCATCCAGTGTCAGTGCGTACCATTCGACGCCGTTTACAGCTGAGTGGTCTTTCCGCAAGACGTCCATTGCTTCGTTTACCCTTGACGCAGAACCACAGACGCCTCCGCCGCCAATGGTGCGATGAAAGAAGGATGTCGACGGCAGAATGGAATGAAATTGTCTTTACTGAGGAGTAACGCTTCTATCTGTAACACCACAATGGTCGGATTTGAGTATGGAGACATCGTGGAGAGAGGATTCTATAAGGACGCGTTCTATAGGGTTGAGGTCTGGAGACCTGGCTGGCCAATTCATCCAGCGAATATCCTCACTCTCGACAATGTCGTCAACTAGAAGAGCTCTATATGGCTTCGCATTATCGTCCTGTAAGATGAACTCGGGGACCACTGCACCCCGTATGCTTCCGTATGCATCCGTATGCTTCACGCCAGTCATAGAGCCTCTGTGAAAGACGTGGAGAGGTGTGCGGCCATCCAACATGACGCCTGCCCAGACCATTACACCCCCACCACCATAATTGTTGATTTCGCGGACATTGGATGGTAGGTAGCGGGCCCTTGGCTCTCTCCATATGAAAGTACGGCGAGAGTCAGTGTTTAGCCTAAAACGGGACTCGTTGATGAACAGAAAGGTCGCCTATTGCTCCGTACTCCAAATGCTGCCTGCACCATGCTAATCGGACTCTCCTCTCCATAGACGTGAGCGGGACGCAAACAGTCCGTCTTCTTGCAAACAACCCTCTCTCATTCAGTCTTTTGGAAACATTCATCCTTGTTACACGGGTTCTTGTGGCTGCATGCAGGTTCCGATAGAGCTGAGAAGCTGTTTCACCTCTGTTCCGCCTAGCTAAAATGGACAAGTAGCGATCATCTCTGGCCGTCGTGGCTCTTGGACGATCTTGCCCAGGCTTTCTCTCGATGGATCCAGTATCCTGTAACTGTTTCCATAGGTTACATACGACGCTGGGCGTTAAATTAAACTCTCTGCATATCTGTTCTTGCTATTGGCCTGCCGCTAGCCTCCCCACAATTCACCACTTCATTCCATCATCTAAACGTTGGTGGTTACTCATTTTTACTGTTCCGCTGTGAATTTAACCGATTGCTGAAAAATAACACCAGGAAATTCGCCGAGGTGTGCCTGGGAACCCAATTCGTCTTACAGTCCACGAGCTTATAGCCTGTTTTTCTGCTGGCTTCGCCTACACACACGTATAAGCTTACGTATTTGCGTACAAGATGTGCATTTTTATCTAGATGCAATGTTTTTTTCCTTCAGTTCAGTTCTTTTCATGCAATTCGATAAAATATACAAATTCTCTTAATTTATTTCACCAGTGTAAAAGGATATGGCAATGGATGTTCTGTAATAATCCCAGAGGAATTAATTTGGCTATACCATAAAGATAACTTCTCCGAGTTGACTTCAGAAGTAAAACTTTCGGAGACGGGGAGGGGGAACCTTACATAAACTGAAAATAAACAGAGTTTAGAAACACTTTTATTCATTGCAAATACAGAAAAATATAAAATTTAGTAAAATACGTCCTTTTATAAAGAAGTAAGCGTCACAAAAATTAAATTGCTGTAATTTGAAAGGTACTGGATTTTAATCTAACATTTCAAAGTCCGCAAAAGTGATGCAATACTCAAGAAACAGAAATCTGACATTTCAACACTAATAAATCCTTCAGGAATAAATACTGAAATTAACTTTTGTTCTGAGGGTTTAATGTTGATATAAATATTTTGTTTGAATGACTTTAGCTTCAGTTTTTGATTAGTCTAGCAATATTTAATTAGAATTGAAATCAGTTTCCTAATACAATATTAATACAAGTTATTTTAAACAGCTTTAACAAAACAGAACTTAGTCCTCTAATCTTCTATAAATTATTGAAGATTTAAAGCATAGATGGGGAAACGCTAGATTAAAACTAGCAAATATGTTAAATCTGGGCAAAACTCAGACTGCTGCTGATTTCAAAAAAGTGGGTTTACACATTCCGTACCTGGCAAAAGTCCATCTTCTTCAATAAGCAAAATTTTTCAGCAGAATATTAAGCAAATATATTTTAACGCGTATATAAACTTCTGAGTTCATTTGCGTTATCTCTTGCTTATTAGTTTGATATGGCTACATGCGTCATCCTCCGGGCTCTTTTTTAACAGATGACCTAATTGAGACTCCACAACAAAATATTCACTTCAACAAATGTGCAGTCTGTTCATATTCCATGAGGATCTTAAGACACTCATTAAAGAGCACAAGATTCACCGAGCTTTTCAATTAAATATGATCCCAAGCTTGGCAATTAACAGCTTACAAAATTCGTATAAGACTTCTAAATCTTAAGCTTAGTAGCCAACGGATTATGGATTTTCTTAAGCTGTTTACTTAATTACCAAACCCCTCATTTTTTGTTTGGGAGGACTACTAAAGTTGATGCCGTAAGCTGTTATCTGATTTGAAAGATTTAGCGCTAATACGTCTCTGTTGAAATATCTCGATGTTTAAGACTTCTAAGGATAATTTGGCATGCATTATAGTAGAGCTTTCAAAATATTAATTTGACAAATAAAAATAACTTCACAAATTCACTGAATTGCAAAGAGGAAGAACGGTAAATATAGAGACACAAGAAAAGATTGTAAAGGGTGTTCCAATAAAAATAATATGATTTGGAAATGAAACCCTGTTTAAAGTGTTATCACAGTCTCCAATGTTTATTTGTATTTAACATGCTTTGACAGTTCATCATGGCTAAACACATCATGGTTAATTTCGGGAAAAAATTATCCTCTTAGATGAAATTCATTTCTGTTTGAACGGGCATGTTAACAAACAAAATTGTTGTTTTTGGTATGAAAGCATTCTCCAAAATATGCACCAGAAGCCCTTGTATTCGCAAAAGGTCACTGCATTGTGCGATTTATTACACAGTCATTGAAACCTGTATTCATCGAATTAGTTCGTGAGCACTAAGTTGAGGTAGACACTTACATGACGTTTTATTTAAAAGATAACGTCATAAACTATACTTCAGAATAATATAAAATGTTTGGTTGTTCCTGAAAAAGTTTTAAGTCATTTTAAAATTATATCATTCTTACTGAAAGACATTTTATAAGCTCTTCGTTCAGGAGAAAGAATAACTTACAAATGTGCAACCTTGCTCCTATAGCTCCTTTTTTACAAATTTATTCGTTTCCATATTTCGTTTTATTAATTGAGCTCTCATAGACTATCTACGTCTTTCTAGTCTATCATTCTAGATTTCTTTTCACTAGATAAGTATATTTTCTCTTCGGTTAGAATTTCTTTAGCACTTCAGACTGTTCGTTTATAACAAGAAATCCTCAATTGTTTTTGCATTGTGGATCAACTCTTCTTATTGGCAAAACCTTTTAATGAACAGAGTTACTGTTATTACAGGTTCAAAAGTTCTATGTGTATGTGATTTAGATAATTAGGTGCTGGACAGATTAGGAGCTAGCCGCATAATCAACATTCGAAACTCGAAAGGGTGCAATATATTCAAGTAAATATTTTACATATTACATTAAAAACTTAAAATCTATATTGCGAAATTGAGTTTCCTAAAAGCCTTTATTACAAAAGTTTTCTTGCTTTAATTTGTTAGTACCTGAGGTCCATTCTTGTGTTTTGACATAGTAATTACGAATCTTATGTGTCTGCTGATAAAACTCTTCTCACAAAAATAAATGGCGAAATATTTTTATGGGGGTTAGCATTTAAAATCAGTATGTGCTTTATCCCTCATCATAAAGTTAAATTAGTTTCAGAAATCTTAAACTTTATCTTGTTTCTAAGGCTGACCTATGTTCTGCCTTCCGCCATTATTCAGTTTCTTTCGCTTAGTCCTGAGAATTTCGGTTTCTTACCGCAGGGAATACGTATTGCAAGCCAAGAATTGTTGATCTATAACATGATATGTCTTAAACTTCTTTCCTTTAGACAGACGAGATTCCAGGAAAAGATATATAAAAATGTTTCACGCGATCCTAGAGAATTCTTCCATGGAATCATTGGTTGCTGATGTCAACATTAAAATATTCCGGAAGTTATCTTTCCCAACTGGTGGTTGCATTTGCTTCGATATCTAATTAAATCTAATCTCGAGATCTAATAATACTATATAACGTGGTTACTGAAATAATATTACATTGCAGGTTCGTATCAGATGCTTTCTCATAGATCATATCATTTTTCCTTCTTAATTAGGAAATGTTATATGTAATATAAAAAATCTAAACATTTCGTATTTGTTACATTGCGATGACATATTTAAGCAATGTGCGGACGCAAAATGGTACTACTGCTTTTCAAGTGATTGGATTAAGACAATTCATTGAGTACTTTCACAGTCTTCAATGAAACTGGAAGTATAAAAGATATTCTTAATTACTTGGCCGTTCTTCAATGAAATAATTATCTCCGTTGAAATTCCGAATAATGAAAAAGCTTATAGGTATAGAAAGTTAAAACGTTCAACTAGAGTCTTCTTCCTGTTGAAAAGAACAAAGCAGCAGAAGAAATTATTTAATTTCTGTGCAGTTCCAATTTCTTACTATTTTTTACATAACTTGTAGAGTCTAACTTATTTTGGTAACATACGCTAAGTCAAGATTCCTATGTAGACGTAAGCGACTTATCGGCATGACTATATAAGCAAACAGAAGCGTACTAAGTATGTAAAAGACCCTTTTTATTTAGAGCTCCATAAGCTGATCAGAAGGCACTCCTGGTGAAACAACTCAGCCAGTATTTATGGCATGAATTCAAAAAGAGGATTTTTAAATTAAAACTAAATCTAAATCTTAGTTAGGCAAAGGCTACACAAAGTTATTTAAAGGTGCAGTTGGCTCTTAACCTTGCCCTCGTGACAGCACTATCTGCAAGAATAAAGGTATTCCGTAGACAGGAACGATTACCGTAGCCCTAACAACTACTGAAGTGGCCTTCAGGAGGCAAAACAGGCTCTAACAAAAACAATCTCAAACTCTCACTTAAATACGCACGAGCTAAATTTGCATTCTGGCAGGAAAATGGAAAGAGAAAAGTAAAAGTGCAGACTCGCAATGTAAACTAACTGGTTAATTTACATAAATACCATATATTTTTCCTTAACCATGAGCCAACTTCTTACAAGCAAGAGAAGAACTACTTATAAGATGTATTTTACAACATCTAGAAATGTGGACATACAATATTCGTATCGCAATAGCAGCTGATCGTCTTCCAGTTACCTGAAAGGAAAACAAATTTAGCAAACAGTTTTAGCAAAACGCACATCATTTTCTATTCAAATCACTTTAACGAATTTTCCATTTAATGTTATCAAAACTTCCATGCATTTTTATTTATTCTATAAGTAAATTTTCTTCCCCACTGCTCTCCAGTAAAATGTATTGAAATATATGAGCAAGTATCGTTTGTACGTGTATTACAACAATATCAATCTACCCCACATCCTAAGTGTTAGAAACTTGAACACACTAGACCTCAAAAAAACCTTAGCTTCAAAGCAGCTCCTAATGTGTTTGTGCTCCTAAATTTAGTTTAAACTTTACAGCTTAGGTACATAAGTTGCTTAAAGTTACTTTATAGGCCCACCAGCGGCCAAGCGGTAAAGACGCTGAATACTGGTAGTTCGGTCCGAGGTTCGAATCCCGCGAACGGGCTGGCTGCATGGGTGTTTTCGTGGTTTTCCCCATGTGTAACGTGTATACGAGCCAGTTTCCCTTAGAAAGTCCTCCACGAAGGCATCCCTACCCTTAGGCAGATAGCCCTCGTGTGCTTTGCCATAACTGAATAACCTAACCTAACTTAAAGTTACTTTATAATTTCACCAAAGCTTCCTCAACATCAGTCTCTTGGACTAAAGCAGAATTTATATTTCTAGACTAATTTAAAATCAGTGCGAATAAGTGGATAATTAAATTCAGAGCTTTTGCCACTTAACAGCAATAGAAATGACCTTGCTTGAGGCAAAATAAAAAAAATAACAACTATTGCACTTTTCGTTATAAAATAGAAACTGAATCTGTGAAAAAAAAATTTCATTTATCTTTTGCTCTTCTGATGGTCACCCATCCACTTGGAGAGAAACTCATCTCAGGTTGGGGACTCTTCCAATCCTTGCTCGATGTGACTGCCGTTTACTAGGCCGTGTTTTACACTCTGGTTGGTCCGGCAGTCTCCTCTTTGGGGCCATTTCTTGGTCTTTCCTGATTTTTTTTATCATAGGAGAATTCTGATTCGCAGTCTGTGGAACGACCTCTGAACTGCTGTGTCTTCTTGGTCTCTTGTCCGTAATTGGCCGGGCCGTATCCCTTAAACTTTCATTATTTCCTGGATTCTCATATTTTACTCCACAAGGATACTAATTTATCACTCCTTCAAACGACAAAATAAAGCCTTGCAAAAACAGCTATTATGTGTTTTTCCCCCTGGGCATTTGGGAATTATGAGGAGATAAGTATAAATATTAAAAGGATGGATATTTATCATAATAGATATAACTTTCCGTATTTAAAGCTATTTTGTGGAAAGCGGATTTTAAATATGAGAACTTTCTGAATCAAATTTTAGCATCTCTATTACTTTAGTGATTTTAATGTATTTAAAATACACCAGTTTGGTATATTTATCTATTAAATTTTGATTTCTGAATTTTTTTAATCGCAGCATACTTTTATTTTAAAAATGAAAGTTCGATCTGCAAGTCATACACAGAAAGTACTTTATAAATGCAATAACTTGTTATTACATATTTTATAAATCCATTAATTGGCATAAATCATGGTATCGAGCTTTCCAAAACTTCTGGACCACATGGCCTCACAGAGGTATGCCAGGAGTCGCATATAGAAAGAATTTAGTACATATTAACGAACATAATGTAACCGATATTAATAACGCGTCTGATAAATGCGTTTGATAGCAGTGCATATACATAATCTGTAGTAGCAATCATAAAAAGTATATTCGAGATTTATCTGTAATTATTCTGCATTTTGTAAACTTCAAATATTTGGGAGAAAAGTTACAATTGAATGTACACACTTTGAAAAGCCTTCATGAGCAGGGAATGTGTTCATGAAAAATTTATACTTTATCTTTAGATAGATATTGTTTATATAAATCCACCGAAAGGAAGATTTGTTTTATTTGGGTATTTTACTGTAATTCTGTATATTTGATTTGCAAGTTCCTAAGTCAGTTTGACATTAATCAAGAATGAAGTAATAAATAAACTGAAAGGCAACTAATATTTTTTGAAATTCTGATATCTATCCTCAAAATCGTCTAATGTAATTAAAATCGGCGCTGTATGCTTTCTGTTGCTTATATGATTTTGTCCAGACAGAATCTAGAGGAAGTTCGGTTATTGTTCTTAAGGTAAGATTGCCTCGACTTCAAATTAATTTCGAATGCTACCGTTCTTTGCAACACAGTTAATTTATTATTCTCTTTTGACCTTAAACATGTATATTCATTTAATTAAAGGAAACAGTTTAATGCTGTAAACATTAGGCAAATATTTGTCACATTTAAATTCAACATCTTATGCGTTCATCCTTTCATTTCTCTTTCGGTTGCGTGACGCTCTAGTGTAAATGTTATAAACTTTGACTCTGCCATCTGGTGGTAGGAAACTAAATTAATGCTGACGCTCTCACATTTCCCTTCCCCCGCACACACACAGATAAAATAGAACAGCGTAAATATTAAAAACAGCATTTTACAACATTACCTTGTGGAATCATAATTTTCATAAATTAAAGCAAGCATACGAAAGACAATTTTGCAAGATCTAAAGACTAATGCTTTACATTAAATTCATTACTGAAGAAGAATTGTGAGGAAAAATCGTTTCTATATTTAAATAAATAATATTTATAAAATCCTTTTGAGGGTGAAAAGATAAACGTTTTCTATGAATATTGTACATTTCTAAATTTCAGGGATGATAAACCATAAACTGAGTATAGTCGTTATTAATAAGGAAGTCTGATGTGGTAACCAAACCGAGACTATTTTTCAGAGTGCTCATGAGTTCTCGCAAATGAAATTTAGAAGTTTCTAATTGTTTGACAGAAACTAATAAGACTATAATTTAAATTACTTTTGAAAATTTACATTTTGATCTTTTGCTAGGATTTGGGCAAATTCTTAAAGTATTTGAAAAATTTGATTATTTCATATGAAAATTAACTGCACTTTTTTACTCTGCTACCTAACACTTGGCGACTGATCCTCCTTGTAAAGAAGCACCCTAAAGGAAGGAAATGTAGATAAATCTTCGGACAAACTTCTTCCTGAATTACAAATGTATTGCTAAGAAAATAATTGCATATTTACGTCCTAATTTCTAAAACTAGAAGTTCCGCAACTCTATGGGGGGTCTTTGAGAAAGATGAATAGAAATCAATTCTCCGTCCACATCGAAATGCTTGTTCCATTTACATAAATTATTTATTTCGAAATTAGTATTCCATTTTAAAAAACAATGTTTTTTCCTGCTATGTCATAAATTTCAAGACGTAAGTACAATTTATTAAGTATCGTACAACTCTTTGCATATAATAAGTACTCATTTAACTTTTATTTTATATATATTACATGTTATTTAATTTTTAAAATTATTTATCAATTCATGGGCCAAGTTAATGGTTTCTCTGGCACAAGCAAGGAATTACGGAACCGTGTTTTGAGATGGAAGCAGTGTCTTTTTCATGTGCTCTTATCTTGCAATTCAGATTTCATAGTACTTTAAACACGCTTCAACATATGTTCTTTTTTTTATTCTCTGCACCATTGCCTTCCATTACAGCAGCAAGGCTTATTAATGAAGTACGCTTGCTAAGCGGGACCATTCTGATTTGTTTTCCAAAATCTCTTCATGTCTAAAACCTCTCATTAGCCTCAACATTCGTGGCTTCTCCTGTGTCATAGCAGAGTTTGGCTTGTTGTTATATCCCAGAAATTGCTTTGGCCGACACATTATGTTTTACTGATAGCCGCTATAATACCTTCTTTTCTTTTCGCCATCGACAGAACTGCTGGATCACTGGGTTAGGTGCTCCTCAGCCTGTTGGAACTGTTGAGACTAAGAGGAACATTTTTCACTATTATGGTAAATGTTAGGCATACAAATATATTAAGGACAGAGTTTAGACGCAGGTGCAGATGTGAAGATGAAATCTGAAGCAATACATTACAAATCATGAAATACATTATACGTGTAAGCCGCTATAATGCTATGCTTAGGTCTTTCATTTTCAAAGTTTCTCAATAGTTGCTGTAGGATCGCACGTCTTTCTTCAGACCTTAAATTCCGTTTCTTCGCCACAGTTGCATAAAAAAGAATGAAAATAAATCGGCGTATGATATCGAAATTCTATTTTATAAAAGTAGAAGGTAACCTATAAAAAACCATTCTTCATGCTTTTATCTCCTTAAATTTATAAACAGAACAGTCATTTCTATACGGAAGAAATAAATAAAATAATAAATAATTATCAATTAAAATTAAATAAAAAGTAAGTAGATGAATAAAAAATAGTAAAGTAAGTTAATAGCATATAAGTTAGTGGCAATTAAATGATAAAATAAAATACCGGATTTCCTGTTCAATTCAGTGGAAGTCTAGCGGACTGCACTGAATTGAACTGAGATTCGCTTCTTCCACACGAAGCGAGGGTATCAATTCCAAACCATAGGGTCAACAGATCCTGTCCTACGACAGCAATTTTCTGTGATTTAAACGTTTTTTCAAGGTGCAGTACTTCTCCAGCATGTACGATTGAGCAGATCTGTGAGAATGAACTGTTAATATAAGCATGGCCCTTGCATATTTGACAACGGAATGCTTGTGATAAGTCATCTCGATGAACACTTGCCTGAAATGTAATTTATAACAGAACTTGTAAAATGTACTTGTAAAATGAAACTTGTAAAATAAAAGTTAATGACTTAATGCATTTTATGCATTCAAAAGACTTGAAAAAAATGAGGAAAACAAAAGCTGTTGGCTTCGAGGAATTTTCTTCGTATGGAAATTCTTCATCGAGGATGACATAAATCTGTGCCTATGTTTGCTGCCATACTTATTATTTTGCTGATGTTTTCTTCTGTGTTCTTTTCATTTTGTGAAGAAGTCTACGTATTTTGAAATTAATTGTAAAGTGCGATGAAGGGTAAGTAATCGTTTTGCATAAGGTGTTCTGTATAAGTGAACATTTTTATCCTTGGTTGCATCCGCCCGAAAAGCTCCCAGGTGTTCGTTTTCATGGGATATCATTAGTGCTGTAAGTGTCTCAGGGGGTTATCTTAGTATCTCATTTATTCTTATTCTGAGTAAGATTTGTTATCATTTGGTTCATATCAAAGACATTAAATCCCCACCTTACGTCTAAATGCGTATACCTGGAACCGCTGAAACCAAACCAGAGAATATAATGGCACGACAACCAGTATTTTCGGGAGCGGGAAATTTATCATGTCCAGTCAAGCTCTCACCGTAAGTATTTTTCTTCTCTTAAATGTTTCAGTTTCCATTTAAGAGTTTATTTCCCAGCGAAATATGAGAACACGTGCAGAAGTTAGTTTCGAATTTTTACTAATTGCTCAAATAAAATGCCAGGAGACCAAAACCATTCTCTGATGAAATTGAGGCTTATTTCCCAATAATGAAGCACCGGAGTTCATCTTTTTCAGGGCTCTAATGCTCTCCGATTAGAATTAAGATTTGCTTTCAAAACTAAGATGTGCGGAGCCCGGCTTCAAGTGGGTTCTGGTGCAGTTCCAGAACTGTTCATATTAAAGAAGGATTGCTCAAACCAGATGAAGATCTAAACCAGCTATTAGGCCTGAAATACATAGCTTTATAACGGCAACTGTAGTCATATAATACTAATAAAGATATGAATTAAATCCGCTGCAAAAGAGAGTGTTAAACAATTCGTGCACTTGATCTTGAATATAAAAATAGCTCCTAGATACAAAACAACTTTGTATACGTCCAACATTCTAATATTAAATGTTTAAAGATGCACATCACAAAACAGGCTTCATAATAAGAAGCAATAAGCAAAATAGAAACTATTACATAATCTCGAATTTTACATCCACTTGATTCAAATGTAACAATGCACTCAAATTTAAATTTTAAAACTGGACCTTTAACCTTAAATTAACCTTCTGATTTTAAATAAGATCTCCAGAGACGTTTACAGAAGGATCTCTTTTCCTGAAAGAAGCCTTAAGAACAGCAACACTGCATCAGATCTGCTTCAAAAGAGCAACACTGTAGAGACATCAGCATAAGATCTTCTGATGCAATGCAGAAAATCTTTTTACCCTTAAAATGAGAATAGTCTAAGTTTTTTTTTTAAATTTATTAGGAGAAATTAAGATGTATGTCAAATAATCTAAAATGCGTTAAAATTCTCTGAGCAGCACGGTCTTTTGTATCACAGCTTTATTGTTTTCTAAAACAGTTTTATTATTGTACTTCAATAATTTTTGCATATCATTTGATGAAATACACTGGTTATCATAAATTAAGGGAAAATCACAAAAATAGCGATAACTCCCTCAAAAATAAGCCAAACCCTGTAAAATTTGAATATGTTGCCAAGTAAGAGTAACTGAGTAAAACTGCAATATGCAAGTTAGTGGCGCTGCACTAGGAATACGTCATCTGCGAGGAGCATAAAAGTCTATGTTTGAGAGCAAGCCCACATATTTCACTGTGATAGTGACAACAGAAATCTGAGATAGCCAGTTCGTAACAATGACCTCCAGGCATCATTTGCCTGCAGATCTATGATGGAGAGCCATTAGGAGACTAGAGGCAGGACAAAGTCAAACAGAAGTGACCAGATGGCTAAATGTGAGTCCTTCTATGGTTCATAGACTTTGGAGGCAATTTCAAACCACAGGTACTTTTCCTATAGCAAACTGACACCTTCGATTTGTTCATTTTATACATGTGTTAATTTCTATACTACCATAATTCTCTTGTAATTTCTTTTTATGTTATTTGATACCTTACTATGTGTTGTATATTGTGGGTAATCCTCATAAAATTCTACGCGTAACTTTTTCAGTAATCAGGATTTTGGGGATTTTTCTTTAATTTATGATAACCAGTGCATTAGCAAAAAGCATAGTCTCCGAAACTATTGTGGATTAAGTGGCTATTGTGGAACTTTGGAAATTTAAGGTGAAATTTGTCTTTAAAAATGTTTCGATATCAACGAGTAGAAGCTTTGATAAAAAGAGGTAGACACAAAATGAAAATCAAAAGGGCAGCTAATAAGTTGCTAGTAAGCTAGTACTTTGTTAGTAACTTATTTGCTCTTTTTGCAGCAACTTTGTCTAAATCTCTGAATTAGATGCCTGGGCTTGAAATTTAAACAAGGAAAGGAAGATTATAAATTATACCACACTAGAATGCAAAACTAATGTGCAGAAGTCATAAAGCATTAGCTACTTTTCAACTTTTCTTTCTGAGACATTTCTTCTTGGCTATTTCTGAAACCTTTTCTGTCTTTTAGTGAGCTGTTACTATAGGCATAGCAGTTAAATTGATGAATTAAGTTTAACAATTGGATTTAATTGCAAATCTCCAGCAGGTTTTAAACGGTTTACCTATTAATCTTAAAACTTAATTTGGGTTGAAGTAAAAATAACACGCCGAATAACTATTATTAGATATGCTAAGGCAGAAGGAATCAAGGGTAATGTTCATAAATTTGCAGGACCAATTTTGAAGGTTTAAATACAGAACCTTCGTAACTAGTACTACAAATTTATGAAAATCACGGCTGATCCTTGTTTCCTTAACGTCTCTAACAATCACTTTGTGATTTTTAAATCTTTAAAATAAAGAAATATATATTTACAGCTTGCAGTGTGACAACGCAATAGACAATTTCATGCAACTGTTTACAATAACATTGAAAACTTAATTAAACCTACAGGAATTTAATTAAACTGAATTAAACCAGTATTTAAACAGCTTCTGTTTGCTAAATTTTTGTAATTACTTAGTTTAGATTCTGTTTTAATAAACCTACATTCGTTAAGATGACTTCCTAAGTTTACATTATTAAAGACAGTAAGAAATCAAAATATTTTATATTATAATCTAAATGACAAAAAAGTCTCAGGACTGGATAAAGGCGGTCAAAACCTGTCAGGGGTTAATAAAATAATAGTACTTGGATTTGCCTATCATATATATGTTATTACACCTTACTTCGAGAAATATCAGGAAAATGCTGCAATAGTTCCATATTTTCATATCGATATCATTCATTTTAATTAATGCACTCAACCACTAGCGGGGGAGTGGTAAAACTGTGGAATACTGGTTGTTCGTCCCGAGTTCAAATCCCAGGGAACGGGCTGACTGCATGGAATTTCCGCAGTTTCCCTCACTTGTAATGTGAATACAATACACTTCTCTTTAATAGTTCTTTAGGAAGGCATCCCTTTCCTTAGGCAGACAGCCCTTGTGCGCTTTGCTGTAATCCTGTCAGGGTCGGCGATAGAGCCAGTGCAACCTGTGGGGCATTGCTGCCTCACAGAGCTGCGGCGGGATTTAGAAGCCGCAAATTTTTCAGATTTTAGGCAGCCTTTGGGGGCCGCGTAATTTACCCGCCATAGATATTGCACTGGGTTTGGAAATGTCTAGTGCCGAAACGATATCCAATCTAATCTCTTAAAATATTCTCGTTTTTATAATACACAGTTGCCTCTCTTTTCATTTATTAATAAATTTACTCACAAAATAATTTGCACCGTTAAAGATGCCCTAAAATAGCAATGTTTTACTAATTTAAATTTTTGCGGTTAAATCGTGTAATCTCATGAATTTATTTATTCATTTAGACCAGGGATAGTCAACCCGGTCCCTACCGCCCACGTATTTAAGTTTTCGGGGTGGGCGGTTGAGGTTCTGCTTTGATAATGATCAAGGAAGATAGAAACATGCATGGATGTGTTGATATATACACACCCCTTATAGTTTAGTTCTCTACTGACCATTCCTCTTCGCGCACTGCTCTCCTGTTTCCGCATATTTATATGGCTTTGGTGTTTATTAATGAAATTACTGTCTATTAAAAGTTTAATATTCTAAATCATACTATAAATAAATATATAAATTGAACTATATACTTTTTACTGAACCTGCACTCAAAAACTTCTTTGCAGTTGCGCTATAACTATATAGTTACTGTGAACGGGTGGGCGGTATAGAAATTTTACTGCCAAACTGAGCGGTAGACATAAAAATGTTGACTACCCTTGGTTTAGACGCAGTAGATCAGGAGTGATCTCATTAATTTAAGGAATTTATGAATGAAATTACTGTCAGAAATATTCTTCTCTCATTAACATCTAAATAATAAATTTCATTGCATTAAAAAAGTGGAATTAGAGCAAAATTTGAATGAAAATTTTAATACGATTGTCTATATAAGAAGATTGTAGTGGGAATTACCGAACAAAAGGGGACAATGAGTTGCTTTCGTAATAGTGCTGCCATCTATTAGCAACAAATCAATATAACGTCGACATCCATAACTGAACATTGAAAAAGTAATTCACACTTTCCCATAGAATATTAGAAGGCAAATTTGACAAGGAAAAGTTTCAATATGGTTTTATTTTTGGATACCGTAACGATTTGATAGGAACAAGGAGCTTGCGCTAACAGGCCACTTTGCTTCTAATAAATTGTCAATGACCTAATCATTTTAAATAAGGTCCTAAAAATATCTTTCATCCTACTAAAAGATAATTGGTAATTAAAATCAACAAGAAAAGCAGAGTATTCATAACAGAAACTATTTTCTACGTCGCTGGCGAAATAATTGTGTTCAACTGATTTTTTTTTCTTTGAGAGTGGTTTAAGGTTTGAGGTTTAATTGATTGCGGCAAAGTCCACCGGGGCTATCTGCTTAACGGAAAGGAGGCTTTCATGGAGGATTTTCTGAGAGCAACTGGTTGTTATACACGTTACTCTTCGGGAAAACCACGAAAACGCCCATGAATGCAGCCCGTCCGTCTGCAATCAAACTCAAGTAGGAAATACCAGTGTTCAAAGATTTTATCGCTCTGCCGGTGATGGGCCGGGAGGAGAAAAAATGACTTTGCTAAATAGTTTTCGAAATTTTTCTTTCCTGAAAAAAATAATTTTGTTAAGTTTCTACAAATATTACGATTGTTTTGCGTAGCAAGAATTTTTAGTTTATTGTGTGGAAGGTTTATATTTATTTAACGCTTAATTTTTAAATTCAGGAGGAAATACCTTTTTATTACTTTAACCAAATATATACTGTTATTTCTGTTTTTCCAACTTAGAGTTATTCTACATAGGAAGTCATGTTATATTTTTATTCTGTTTAATTAGACTTTTCAGTCTGCTTCCGTATTTGTGTTTATATAAATTCATCTTCTCATTCTGAGGAAAAATAATTGAAGGGCGGAAAACCATAAGAGAGGGACAAGTGTGAGCAATTGCTTAGCATAGCTTTGACCCCCCATAAGTGTAAATATAAAACTTTAGCTGGTGTGAAGGATCTGAAATGCTGGTAATAAGTCAGATTTAAGACCAAGTTAATTTAGCTCAGACAAAACTAGCGCAAAAGCCAAACTAGTCGCTCTTGCTTATTTAATTAAGTTTTTGATGCTATTGTAAAAAGTTGCATGAAATTGTCGTACTGCAAGCTGAAAAAATATTTTTCTTCTTCTTTTTTTAAAAAAAAAAAAAGATTTAAAAAACCCAAAGAGGGATTATTAGAGATGCTAAGGAAACAGAATGATTTCTGTTTCCTTAGCATATATTAGATTAAAGTGGTTGTCAAATTAAATGGTGATTTCCCTAAATTTGCAGAATTACTTACGAAGGTTCTAGATTCAAACTTTCGAAAGTACTACTGCAAATTTATGAACATTACAGCTGATCCCTTTTGCCTCAACATATCTAATAATCGTTATTCCGCGTGTTATTTTTACTTTAACAAAGGTGAGTTTTCAATTTAATCCTATTTTCAATTTAATCCTATTGTTAAACTTAATTTATCAATTTAACTGCTATACCTATAATGACAACTCACTAAAGGTAGAAGAAGGCTTCAGAAATATTCAAGAAGAAATATCTGAAAAAGAAAACTTAAGTGGTAGCTATAACTTTATGGTGGTATTTTTTAAAACTTTTGCATATTATTTTTGTATTTTAACATAGTGTAATTTATGACCTTCTTTCCTCGTTTAATTTTCAAGCCGATAAGTCCAATTTCGAGATTTTGAGGAAGTTGCTACAAAAAGGTCAAACAATGTACTAGCAAAGTGGCATCCTCCTTTTGATTCGTTGTTTTTATCGATCTCTTATCTTATCTATTATCTTAGAACTTGTTTAAACACAAATTTCACCTTAATCCCCAAAGTTTCTATTACAATAGTCTGGGAGACTAGATTTTTTTTTAATACTTCGTCAAACGATAAGCAAGAATTATTGAAGTACAATGAATAAAGCTGTTTTAGAAAACAACAAAGTGCGCGTGTACTTTTAATTTACTACACATGCTCTCATCATCTCTTGCTTTAAATACATCAATCCACTTTACAATAAGCCTGTGTTCTTATAGACAGGACTTTAATCTTATATTTGATGCTTATGTAGAAAAATTAAAGTTTACTATGGGTAAAACTATCTCGCAGACTAGTTTCATTTGCATCTATTACAGATATTGAAGTTAATAGGAATATTAATGATTGTCAATTTTCAAAAAAAAAGTTGTTCTTTACATTCTTATTATTTCATTCAATTCTAATTACATTTTTCATGTTAGTACTTCTCAGCTTAGTTAAATTATAACTCTTAATGTAACATTTTGGTTATATGATAGACATAAGCTTGAAAATATTTATTTATGTTAAATAAATATTCCAGTACTGAAAACAAGGTTGATTGATGACTAAAAATGGTATTTAATTTATAATATTTTCCTAAGTACAACTTACTTTTTAATAAATTGTAATTTTTTCTTTAATGGATCAATTTCTTTCAGTTTTGCAATTTAATTTTATAAAAACATAACGCGAGAAGCGCGTAATACAAGTAATTGTACTTTCCATAACATTTTCGATCCATGTTTTCCTTCAAGGCAAAAATGATCAAATTAAAATTTATTCGTCAGTATTACACAGGACGTTTCCAAGGACACGTTTACAGCTGTCGAAAAACTACGATAAACACGCTGAAACAATCAGAAACACAGTCTTCAGGATGTCAGGCTATAATGGTGAAGACAGCTTCACGGCAAAGCACTAAAGTGCAACTCCCGACTAGGTTCGGTCTCTCTTGGACTCAAGGTACTCTTCACGATAACCCTGCGATACGCTCTTGATGAACTGACGATACGCTACTACTCCGCGTACAGGCAGGGTTTATATAGCTTTTGACCCGCCTTCGAGAACACTCTGGGATAAACCGGTAAGAATTCATTCTAGAACGTTCTCTCTCTATAATATATTGCCAATTTTGTCCCCAGATGTCACGAAATGGGTGATTTCGCGCCAAATCTGCCAACCCTGCATTTCCTTACCACTGTCTGGAAACCCTTAAACCCGCTTTGCGAGGCAGTTATCTTACCGCTGCTGGGCATCTCGTAACAATATTACATTATCAATCTAAAAAAGGAACAACCGTTTTTATTTCCTGTGTAAATAACGTTTCATATAAAAATAATCCTTGAATATCAATCTCCATCTCTTGTTTAGCATGTATAGTCAGTCTGTTAATAGGAATAATTGTTTCGAGTTTACGTGCGCAATAATGTGAACATTTATGTTGCCCACAGAATTCTTTACTCGCAGGTATAATGAATGTATTCCCAAACAAAAAAAAATGTCAAAAATTTAACTTCTTCGTATGAATATTATGATGTACAAAAAAGAGTTGTGGTTGCCTTCCTATAATTCTTGACCCAAATTTAACATTATGCTACACACTATTAAACTGATTTCCCCGTTGTCAGGTCAACACATCTAGCATGCAACTGGAAGGTCTCGGGTTTTTTCCTAGCCAATGCAAAGGTGATTTTTCAAGATTTTCAGTTTCAAAAAACAAATTGTGTTAGACTATTTTTCTAAAAAAAATTATCTCATAGTTTCATTGGCATATTAATTTCACTATTACGGTTAAACACAATTTTCTGCTTAGCATGCATGTATCAATGATAATAAATTTTTATCTGTTATTGAGACTGTTTCTATCGCTGAGTTTTCCACCAAGAATAAGTTTGTTTATGTGTCAAAATGTTGGGTTTTTCTGGAAAGCTAAAAGAGCAATAAGTAATTAAAACAGATTTTTTTCCTTTTGATTACGGTTCATTTTTAAAGAAAACTTGCTTTATTTGCAATTTTATTATTAAACGTTAAGTTCTTTTTTTCTGCAACAAAACTGCGTCATAATTTTGTTCTCACATATTTTTACGGAAATAAACTTCATTAAAAAATCTGTCCCTAAATTTCCTATCAATGTTACACACAAATTATACACACCCTGTTATGCACAAAAATATAACGCGTAAAGTTTTTAGAAAAATAGTATAATACATCAAAAAAGCTAATTTTCTCAAAATGAAATTATCCCTTATTGCTGCAATCTTATCCAACTATTTTGCAATATGACTCACTTCTAAAAGATGGAACATAAACCTTATGTTCTGGCAAATATTTGATAAATTAAACTATAAGTTATAAAAAAGTATTGCTCGAAGTATCATGCCGAAATATCACTTAATGATGACGTATAATGTTTCTGAAGGCTTGCATATTCATCTAAACATTTACAAGTTAAACAAGCTTACAGAAATATTAAAAAATAAACAATATGATGTCATAACCATTATTATGTTTTAGGAAATACGAGGAGGTTCTCAGTATTAATTTTTGATATAGTAAAAATTCTTCTAATCCAAAGTTGTGATAAAATTTGTGGAGGCATTAGATTTTTCGATGTCAGGAAACTTAAGTAATCCGCTGTGCCCTCGCCGGGATTTGACCTCCCAAATATGCGTCAAGCGTGCTTCCAGTTACAATCCAAAGGTATGCGGAATGGAGAGAGAAAATGCCTTAAATACTCTCCTTTTTAAAGGGCGACTGGGGATGAGAGCACCCAATCGCCAGATGCTAGTGGTGACGAATTATCGTTCACCACCTTTTTAGTTTGGGTGTCACTTGTAGAGTCATTATTTTTTCGATGGCAGGAAACTGAAGAAATCTGAAGTACCTTCACCGGGATTCGAACTCCGGACCTCCCGAGTACGCACAGAGCCTGCTTCTAGTTGCATTACTAAGGCATGCTGGAAGGGGGGAGAAAATGCCTTATAAATTATTATTTATAAAGCAGTATTCTGAAACCGCCGGAAAATATCTGAATAAACTAATGTATAGCGCTGGTAACGTGCTAACACATTAAATCCAACATTTGCTATGGAAATTAAAACAGTTATAATTGTAATGTACATTTTTTCCTTTTGCTCTTGAAATAAATTATATTTACTCTGCATATATGTTTTATATATATGTTTGTTTACTATGGATATATTTTGCATCAATTAATCTGCGATCAATGACAAAGCTACTTTTTCAATACTTAAAATTTTTTATTTTTGTTCTTGGTATTTTTGCAATTAACGATTATAATTTACAGAATTTTATATTTTTAAAGCAAAGGATGGATAGAAAATGCTAATTTAAAATTCTAATTAAAATACTAATAAATAATTCTGGTTTTAAATTGAATTTCTGTTTCTTGGAGATGGTACATGGAAAGTTTTCTAAT
>KK115847.1:4572-38474 GCA_000611955.2 Stegodyphus mimosarum | reverse complement strand
TATATATATATATATTTATGCATATATACTTATTACAGATAAAAAGAAAAGCAATAATATAAAGCCTCTTGGTATTTAAAAAACTGAGCTTCTTTATCTCTTGTACATTGTAATAAAAATCAAGAATACAAATAGGTAAAAATTTTAATGTAAGATATTTCAAGAAAAATGTTTAAGAAATAATTCAAAATTCTGTATAGTTCTATATTATAAATATGCAGCAGGATTATACAGAAAATGAGGTTTCTATATTTTATAGCATTTTTATGTAAATGTACAGTCTGATTTCGGTATTGCATTTCTTCTTTTCATAAATGGCTTAATGAGCATGGACAAACACGCATAGTTTTAATTTACTTCGTATTATTTAATATCTGTTACTTCTCTTTATTATAATGACAGAAAGAGGCAACCTACACAAACACTTACAAAATTACACATTTCTAACTTTGAACTTTATGCTTAGAATAATATTTATGAAGAAAAATGAAGTATTTATGCGTTGAAAAAATGAATGAAAGAATGTTTATTCGTTTCATAAATAATATTAAAAATTCTTGAAAAAGCGAGCATTTTATCTACATGTCAATAGACCTGAAACAAGTTTTGGACTAAATTAGTCATAAAGCGTTAAAATGAAATCATTTTACATGAATTTATTTCAGAAATTACTGCAGTGAAATTTACTACACAAGCAATTTACTTTAAATTCACTTACACTGATAGCATACAAGATTTAAAAAAATCATCTACATTAATCATGCATTTTGGATAATATTCAGACATGCTGAAACATTGCTCAATTTACTGCAAAAAATTACATACAGCTTTAAAATTTTCATAACGACAATTTTTACAGTTCACTTTATTTCAATAGTTATTACATAATACTTTTCTACTAGTAACTAATACTACTGATATAATTGGTCATTAATAGGTTTTTCAAATACCCACGAATTTTAATATTTGCATAAAATGCAATATTATAACCTTTCAATAAATCATTGGTATTTTGAATTACATTAATTTCTTCACTACATTAGCCTCTTTTCTGTCACCAAAACTATTTCAAGAAATATTTTACATGTCGTTAAAGCTTTAATTTATATTCAAATATATAAATATGATTACTGCTCAAACTGGAAGAAAAACACACCTACATAAAGTATAAAATTAGGCGGAACATTATTTGCTCCTGAAGAAAAGGGACCTTCATCTGAACCTTCAGAAATCAAAATCTACGCCAGAATAGTTTGCTGCCTTGTCTAATTTTATATGATTACTGTTAATATTAACTTTAATTAAAGCGAAAACAATAGTATTTAACTGTATAACTTGAATGAACCTTGAAGTCGGAAAACATAACACTGATTAGGTAGGTATTAAATCAAAAAACTTTACAGAAATCTCCTTGTTTGATAACAAATTTATACATTCAAATTCAGATATCTCCGAAATAGTAATTATTAACATCATGGGAATCAAATTATATATACAATCAAAATAATCCACACAGAATTTCCTAGTTACTGCTTTGCTCAGCAGCAGCATGTCTTTAAATTTCTTATAAAACAATTACCTGAAACATCAATATTGGCCTAAATTATTATAATAGGATTTATGATAATATTCCCTAAAAGTTAAAAACCTTTCAGAAACCAAATGTAGGATAACTGTGTCTTTGATGCGTGAGAATTACCATAACTTTTCCCCATTATTTTGCTTTCGCTGAAACAAATTTAACTGTTTCCTTACAAAACCTTCGTAACTTTTATAGAAGAAGGGTTGTTGCTTTTTCGTATTTTGCTCTTTCAATAATACCTATTCACCAATTTTTATCTTATTTCATGAAACTCAGAATTAGCCTTGTGTGCCATGCGGAAGGTTTTACGTCTCGATTCTGTCATTAGACATCCTTTCTGAAAAGCCTGATAAGTTATAAAGTTATGAACTAATTACTTAAACATTTCTAATGCTACTTTTATCATGGAAGTATTTGCTTAGAATGTCGCTTTTCCCACGTTGGAAAAAAGCGAAGTTAATGAAAGGAATTATCCTCTCATGCATTGCAAAGAAACCACAGATTCCCCCCCCCCCCCGAAATACCTGTTTTAATGTCCTAAAACTGAGAACTTTCAGAATTTAAAAGGTATGATACATGTTAAATAATGTTATGTACTGATGTGTATAACATATGATGCAATCGTTTTTGAATTTCAGCTTCTAAGTATTATTTGTATTAGCTGAGTTTTATTAAACATTTCCTTACACTTCTGTTTCGACATGCACAACCTCCGGGATGAATGATAAGTTTAGAAATAGTATGAAATAGACTGCATGGATTTCAAACTGATTCTGTAATTTTAACAGTGCATAAAAGAAAAGGAAAGCTGCCTAGGTATCGGGACTGTTAATTACACGCCTTTGGCCTAGTTGTATCGTATTTTGAATTCTAGGAATAAAGAAGAATTCAGAAACGTTCATTAAAGGTCAGTTCATAATTGGATGAGTGAGAGATTATTTAGATTTCACTAGTATTTATCAAACAACATAGAAATCATCTAAATTGAGCTTTTGTTCCGATTAGGTTAAGATAGTTATTTTCCTGCTCACTTTGAATTTATAGTTATTCAGAGTATTGAAGACAATTTCATATTACTATTTTATTTTACAATAAACATAGTTAAGGCTACTTTAATACAAAAACTCTTATAGTTTTATAGGCTGCTCATTATTCCTAGAAAGTGCTGCTGCGGTAAATACTAAATCTGTAAACCTTAATGAACTACTTACGTTACCCTACTTTCGCGAACCTTAGGTCAACGAAAGCTTTACTTCTACTTCTGTAGAAAACTCCCTCCCCCCCAACGGCGGGCTCTAACCGTTTATAGGCATTGGCCACGCTACTAAGACCGGAAGCGGTGGTCTCTTTATTATAGAGGTACCTAATAGGTGGGCCACCGTTGCTTCCTATGAAGCGACGAACAAATTACATCCATACCTTCTTAGAGATTCGAACTCGGGTCCTTCGATACGGCAATCAGAGTCTCTAATCACTTTCCTTTCTGGGCGACTTGTAGAAAACTAAGACATAATAGATCTAGATAGTTAAGAACAACGTATTAAATAATATTATTTTTGATCATATGCAGTTGCTACATAATTCCTGCAAACACTAAATACTGGTAGTATATTTTGCATTTTATTTCCAGAAGCAGAACAGACTAACTATGTATTTATTTTTGCGATCCCTCTCTGTGTTATAATTACTGGTAAATTTTCTTTAAAAAGTCCACTAAAGCAGATAACTTTCGAATGCTTATCATATAAAAATAACTCGACTTCTTATACAACTACCGGGGAAACAACTAACGCATTATTTGAGGAGAATACGAAATTTTTAACAAAACCTTATATTTTTGTTTATTTACCTTTAAAATATCAAACAAATAGTAAAGATATAACTTAGATTGCATCAAGTTTAGAATAATTCATCGTTTCACTAGCAAATTTCCTTTTAAATTATAAAAATAAGAAGAGCTTTCTAAGGCAATAAAAATCTTTTCGTAGGGAGCCACATATATCTTTGTTTCTGGATACTTCGATTCCTTTTCACTATTTATTTATTCGTTTTAATAATTTATTTATTTATTTTGTCTACGTGTGATATTTTATCCTTTATATATGCTATATTTTTCTCGTTATACTTCAGTTTTCGGCAAATTTAAGACACCATTCTAAGTTTCTAGGTTAACTGAAATTTATGCTAATTTAAATTTGAAAATACAACTTTGTACACATATTTAAAATATCATCTGTATTATTCAAAGAAATAAATATTTCATGCATACGTTCTCTTTCTGAAGGGAAATTATTCTTGAGATAAACTTATCGCCTTTAAAGAATTAATGGGCGGTATGTGATACATAAAATATGATACACTTATTTACAATGAGAAAAATATAACAATGAAACAAAACTTTAAAACTCTCTATGTCATATATCATTTTCAAGATTTAAAACGTAAATATGTAACTTTCTTTAGATCTTAAGCATAATTAATATAGTCATGTTTAATACTCATTTTGTTGCAATACCAATTATATGAGGCCTAATAAATAGCAACACTGATGAAGGATTCATTTTTTTGCAAACAACATTCGAGAATCCAGCTTCATGAACTTGGTCACCAATATTTCTATGAGGACAGCATCCATCAAAATAGAGAGCCCATAGTGGTGCTACAACCCTTTGAATTGTGAAGCTCCATTCACTTTCTGGAAATGCTACATGTTCCAAGAAAAGAAATTTGCCGTTCTGAAAAGCAAATATATAAAAATGTTTAGAAACAATGCAGTTACGGCAAAGGTTAACAAAATTTCCATTTATAGCATAAAGTAGTATAATGAAAACGAAGAAATAATTCATACAAATTGATTCAATAAGTTTAAGTCAGATTCAGATATGTTCAATTCGTAAATATTTGTAAAAATTTATCTCTCCCAAAGAAAGGTCTGACAGTAAGAATTAGGTATTAATCACTCACAGACCGCATACAGATTGTGTGATTTGCATTACAATGCTTCAATGCAAATCACACGATGTAATCATCACATTCTCTTTATATTAGCCAAGTGCTCCCTCACTGAAGCTCACCACATTTAAGCATCCTAATATAGACATCGATCCAAGTATGTCTTCAGCAAGAAAACACTCACTGTAATAGTCAACTAATGCAATGTAGAAGCTCGCTCACGATCCGTGCCACGTCTCTCAAAGAAGTCATCCATTTCAAAACATTTTGAAAATGAAGGATGCAATTTCGCTCTAACTACGACTGTTGTAAAGTTACTCCCCCACCTGAGGTCAACTGGGAGCAATTTCGGCGTTCTGGCTAGGTCAATCTAGACAGACTCGACTTCTGGGTGAACATTAATAGTCCTCACTGCGTTAATTTCGTGTATAACATTAATAGTCTTCACACTGACTTTGGCAAGTCTAATATTACTCTACCATCGTTTATTCGGTGGTAGGTTCAGGCTGGTCTGGGACCATATGGTACTGTCTTGTCTGCGCCTTGGTGGTGGGGGCGCAACATGGTTAGATTTCGAAGGTGGTCCTTGGGGATTTTTCTTTCCTTGGTCAACGCTGGAGGAAGGTCGATGTCTAATATGCGTGCTAAGTT
The DNA here is from genome assembly GCA_000611955.2 of Stegodyphus mimosarum. Taxonomy (NCBI): domain Eukaryota; kingdom Metazoa; phylum Arthropoda; class Arachnida; order Araneae; family Eresidae; genus Stegodyphus; species Stegodyphus mimosarum. Next base: position 33,289 of record KK115847.1, on the reverse strand, counting down.
ATTTCGTTGGATTCGTTGCAGTCAACCAGTGCATATTAATTTGTTGGCATAGTAGCTTTATAATTGATTTTAGTGTGAATCTGTTCTTATAGCAGCTGTACTTATCTCACGCGCACAGTCATTTAATTCAATTCAGCGCACAATTATTTTAATCAGTAACCATCTGTATTCCCTCATTCCTTACATGATGATATGCTTCTGATCCTTCCATTTTTCCTAGAATAGAAACTTTGCTGCAAATGTTTTCTTTCTTGCGTGAATTTTAGTGTCATATCAAATTCATACTACAAGAAAACTTATGTTCTCTTTCTGTATTAAATATATTATTTAATTATTAGTTACGTGTGCAATAATTTGTAGCCTTACTATGTAACTTAATAAATATTTCCAAATCATAAAGAATCAGATATTGTTCATTGTTATACACTGGCAAAATTTACTACATTTAGTTGAAAATAAGATCCGTCCCTTTTTTGATATTTTTTGTTCAAAAATTTGGTATAGTTTCTCATAAAGTGTAATCTGATAAATGAAACTGCAGACTGAGAGAATGGAGTTTAATTATCATAATGAACACAGTGGTTCAAGTCTAAATAAATCACACAAGTTTCTGCTTTCCGTTATATACTGCATAATTACTGCTAACTGTAATAACAGAGCGATTTAAACTAAAGATGCATTCATTATACCGTTACTTGTATGTCTAAAAAAATAGGTACAATTTATCAAAAACAATTCCTAACTTTTCTTTCTATATAATAGTAAAATATTATGTTTAAATAGATTGATGAGCATTTCCTTATTCTTTTAAATTTGAATCTCAGGCTTTCCTTACTTTTCTTTCTACACCATAGTAAAATATTATGTTTGTTATGATTATTTAGGTAGCTTATCTTACAGTCTAATCGGAATCGCTGTTGCTCTCATCAATGCCCACCACCCACATTTTTATTTCTGTATTCACCCACATTTTTATTTCTTAAAATTTATTCTAAAATCTAATACCATCCAATCTTAACGTGTTATTTCATTAGAAATTCTACTGATAGCTATGAGTTTTACTGTTAATAATCAATACTTACCCTAGCGTACCATATCGCACTTCATGCTTTACACCGCCTTTATAACTGCATCACGTACTTCATGGTTATAGTGTATGTCTCTCTCAATTTTAAATAATTTTCCCTAAATTCAATACCACTTTTCTTACCCTACCGTAAGTTTCTTTGTTGAAAACGTTTTTCATGTAATTCTTTGCCTAGCCCCATCCTCCCACTATATATTTACGTGCTCATAACTTACCCTTTTTTTCCTCCAAAAAATATACTCTTTATCCCAGTTCCCAGTTTACATAGCCCTTTCATATATTTAGTTTCCAGCTGAATTGAGAGCACGCTTTTCAAGCACTCAATAGATTGCACATATACAGATAACTACATGCGTTAAATAATATCAGTAAGCCATTTGGTAATGTTCGAGTGTCCTAATTTATTTACCACTGCCAGAGCTCGGGGACATCCTTCTTACTTTCGTTTCGTCAGTGTTAGGGAATTACACTTGTTTAGTTGTAATGTTCTCCTTCCTCACTGCGTTAATTTCGTGGTATAATTGGAAACGCCTCCGGCTAGCATTCGGGAGGTCTGGATTTCGAATCTCGGTGACGGCACTGCACATTTTTCATGTTTCCTGCTTCGACAAAAATAATGACTCTACAGTAACAAATTCGTACTCTTCGACAAAACCTAATGAAAAACCTAATGACTTCGACAAACCTAATAACAACCTTCAACAAACCTAATGACAAAAACATATTCTTTGGCAAGTCTAATATTACTCTACCTAACGACTCAGAATTAAAAATGGTGATGGAAAGTAATTTGTTGCCACCAGAACTTGACGATGGGGACTCCTTCTTCCCAGATGCCGTTTAAATGGAGAAGAAAGTAAAGCATTTTCTTCTTTCTTACTCGGTATCTTTAGTACAATTGGCAGCACGCCCGTCTAGCGATCGGGAGGTCCGAATTCGAATCTCGGGGAGAGAATTTCATATTTTCAGGTTTACTACTTCGACAAACCTAATGACTCTACTTAGTCAAGGAGCAATACCCTCCACACATATCCATATTCCTAGTATTTCATTTTGAAATGTTATACCATATTATTAAAACAAATATAATTGGCTCATAAAAGCACAAAGCTTTTAATGTTTCTAATTCATGTAACACATACTTTGGAGGATGAATGATTAAAGCAACGAAACGTTGATAATGTACTATGATAATATTCGATATCTGGTAATGCAATGGATCAGTTATACGGGTAATTTTAGATTTTGACTCTATATTCCAAGCGTCTGTTCAGGAAGTGAGACTGTTAATTTATGGACTTTCTGTCGTACCAATTTTAGAACTGATATAAAACGTATTTTTCTAATTTTCAGTAATATTTTCTTCACCATCAAAGCTAACCAATGATCAACGGTTAAATACAGCTAAACATTACTAATTACTCATTGAATTCACTTGGCGATGACGGACTGACCTGGCTTTGTATGTCAGCACAGCAGCACTTATGTAATTGTAGCGCTTAGTAGTTGAGTCTTTAGTGAGAAGCTAATGGAGTACAAAGAGTTAATGTGGACATAATGCTGCTTTTCCTTAGAAGTATCCTCACAGAGGCGCTGTTTATAACGCGGATAGGTTCGTCATTCTTTGTCATAATCGATTACATACATTCGTGCACCTGAAATGACAGCCAAAGTTCCTAAAATAATTTAATGAAATATAAGATAACCCCATAATAGATAACTCATCTCAGCTAGGCTGTAATTGTAACTAAAAGATTACTACGCCGCCAAGCAATCTTTTACATACATTTATAAAATTAAGATGTGTTAATACAGTACAATATTATAATGCTCTCTGTTTTAGAATCTGCATCGTTTAACATATTGCTGTTGGTTATGTAAGAAATCCGGTACCTAGGCATTATGTGTACTCTCTAAAAGACCAAATCAAGATATAAGGTAATATATTTATACACATTTCCTAAAGATTCGATTGAGTATCGCATTTGTTCTAGGCAGTGTGTGAGATGACCTAACTCTCTTAGCTTCACAGATTTGCAGTTCAACGATCTATGGGAACTTGGAAGAGATTTGTTAAGTATATGTGTGAGACAATGTGTGAAATTACGAAATGTTTCTGCGTTATAAAAATTCGCTATAATTTAAAAACACTATTACCTGCAGGCTGCTTCTATAACTTATTAATAATAGTGCAATTCTCTGGCACCAGTTTGTTAATGACATATTCTTTTCTGTACCGTTTATTATTAATTTAAAATTCACAGTACAATTCCTGCGGTGTATTATATTATAAAGTAACGAAATCTAGGTGTGCCTTTTATAGAAAACCTAGTTAAAGGGTAAAATTCGCGAGTATTAAACAAAAGCAAAACAAACCACTCGCATTTAAATCTTTCAAAGAAATCTATCGGACATCCTAATGTCAATCGCCACGAAAGTTTCAAGGGTGATCAAGCATACATATAAAACAACAAGTGCAAAATAAAGCATTTCACAACCGCCCGCAATGCCCAAAAGTTGGTGCACTTGGCACCAACTTCTGGATTGGTGGTATTTGCAGTCATGGGCTAACAAACAATGAATTTGTGAGATACAGCATCACTGTATGATAGGGAGCATACCTGTCAATGACGTATAATTTGTACGACAGTAACAATTGCCTGAATGCTGTGATACAGGGCGTTAGCATGTAGGGGTGAAGTTTAATATTTATTATATTATTAGCCAAATGGCTTGTAATTCTCATGTTGTACAGTGTTTGAGATGGACGTTTGCTGAAGTACCCAAAAATAACATGATTCCGGTTGCAGTGACAAGTGCTTTGTATGTACGTTGAGTTGTTTAGTTACCGAAGTAACAGAAGCCCTTAGCAACAACTGGCCAAAAAATACGAGATATATAATAAAGAATGAGAAATTCTCACAGCTTTTAAAACATGTTGTAAAACATAACTCAAAGTGGTACAAATTCGCCAGCACTATGTTCGTCAAATACAAAAAAGTGCATAACACGAGACTCGCAGTTCACTAACTAGCTATTAAAGAAAGAGACAAAGAAACAGCTATGTCGGTTTTAAACCTAGCACATATTTCCTTCACTGTCTCAAATGCTTCTTCCATTCCGATCACGAACTTTATTGCATCTGACACATGTAATCTCCTACCGTGAGTCTATCACATGGCCAAGTTGGAGACTGACGCAAATGTCTAAGATGTTCAACTTTGTTATTGCGAAGTTAACTTTGTTGACGGTATTCAACATTACTGATGTTGTCAACTTTTTGACGACATTCAACTTTATTGACGAAGTCAACTTTGTTGACGATTTATTATTGTTTAAATTCACCTTGTAAAGTCATTAGGTTATTTTGAAGCTGGAGATCTTGAAAAATGGGCAATACCTTTTCGGGAAGTCGAACTCTGGACCTCTCGAATGCGCGTCGAGTATGCTTCCAATTATACCACAAATGTATGCAGAAAGAAGGGGAAAAATACCTTATAAACATTGTTCATGATATTGACAACTTTGCTGACGATTTGTAGCATGCTATCGTAAACTCAAATCTCTCAGGACTCTATTTGCACTTTGCTTTACTTGAAATTCCAGTAAGTGTAAATAATTGCGGGCGGGCGTTCCATTTTATGTACCCTGCCATGGGAGGTAAGAGGTGCGATCATTTGCTGAATGTGGCACTTTGGACCTTTGATGACACATGGCTTGAGTAATGCTGATGACGAAACTAATTCAGAACCTGAACTCAAAATTCCAAGAACTGAAACTTTTCTCTTAATAAGCATCCTAACCGATTCTATTAATGAACTTCCATAATGAATAATTGCTCGCTCTAGCTTCTACGTCTCTTCCTTTAAGACGCTATTTCGCTCTGTTCTCTTCCTATCGCAGCAGTATCAAAAATGTAAATTTTCTTGAATAGACGCAGATAGGGTGCTAAGTAAATTGTGGCTGCAAATGCAAATTGAAATAAAGCTGAATATTTAATCTTACTCGGCTGTCAAGTTTCCTCTTTAGTATGGATCTACATTCTACACCATCAACATTGGTACATAAAAACAACAACATAAAATGACATTCATTTTATTTTTCATTTCATATATACATATATAATACTGCATAGAATGTGATACTCTGTCAATAAGAGATATATAAATACTTTTCAATATGCATAACAGCAAGGTACATTCATTGCAATATAATTCCATACGTTTTTGATAGCAGTTGCTGAAAATGTCTAAACTTTCATCTAAAGATTACAAGAACGTTTTCCGTATTATTCTAATATCAAGGTGAACGCTTTTAAACGAAATAAAGTTTTAAAAATTGTCAGAGAACCTGAAAAGTATCCAATAACACAAAATTTTTTAAAATAAAGTTTTCATCATTATTAAAACTAATTGCTGCAAATTATAAGTGTTAGAAGTCAGAAGAAAATGTTTGAAAGTTAATCAAATGCTCAGATTTAAAAGGCACATTTACAGTTTTTATTGTCGCATATTTATGCGTTATATACCCGTAACAAAATTTTATTAGGCATTAAAGTTTTTAAAGAAAACATTACCGGGCATCTAGTTAAAAAAGAAACAGTAAATATGGAAAATTTACATTAAAGTAAAATTGTACAATTAAAACCTGCAGTGGACATGATATATCAGACATTCGAGCCTACACGAACATTGATTCCACATACCACTTATCTTGAATTTCCTAGAACGAGAAGAAAAAGCACATCTGTGCAAGAATTACATTGATTAAGAGTTAAATCATGAAGAAATTTTCTGCAAGACTCTCGAAGCTTTGTTGGAGAAAATGAGTAGAGATGTTAATATGCTTACAATTTAAAAACATATCAAAGTTTTATAAATAATCAAAAAACGAGTTTTTTTTCACTCGTCAGAGTAAAGCACAAGATAACAATTACCACAAGATAACAATAATATAACACAAGATAACCACAGGATAACAATTAAAATTTCTGTAATAGAATATTCTAAATGTAATTGTTAGCAACTTTACCTTTTATATTTATCAGTATGAAATAACAATAAATATCAGTAAGAAAATATCACACGCATTTCATAACAATTATTAGAATATTTCATCAGCGTAAGACTTAAAAATTCACACTTACTTCTTTCAAGACCCGTTTCACCTCTTTTAGAACAGCTTCAATGTTTTCAACGCTGCATAAAACATACGTTGAAACTACGATATCCATGGAAGAATCCTCTATTTCATGCATATTCTCCGCCATGCACAAAACTGTTCTTTTGTATGTTACTTGAGGATATTTCTTTTGGTTCTCGCGAAAATACGTCTCAAAAGATGCATTCATATCTACAGCAGTTAAATGAGAATTATCTGGATAAAACTGCAGATTGGCTCCAGAGCCTATTCCTATCTCTAATATTCTAATAGGGCGAGATTTATCCCAGTCTTTTAAATGTTCTTTCAAGAGTTCGAAACACTGTTTTCGAAACGGTACTAATTTAGGTTGAAAAATTGGACTCAGGCATCTCATGAAAAACCAAGAGAACCATTTATCTCGAAACGTCTTGCTGTATTTCAAAAGAAACACAAATGGCAACAAAACAGACACTGATGATATCCACCAAACTGTAGTCAAAGCAGCACATAAAGCAACCTCCATAAGTAGTTAAAAGTAAGTAACTGAGAAATGAAGATGAAATCTTTTAGCTTCTGAAGAATAGTTCACCTGGGGATAAAAGAATATATTCATAGCATTTAAAAATAATAATGAAATAATATATTTACAGTCTTAGCTTACTAGGCAGGTGAAAATTTGCCTCATACATAATGCATAAGTATAATATGTAATTAATTATTTACAATAGTCTCAACTTTTATTAGCCTAGATCTTAAGTACTTATATTTATGCCTGTATCTGAATGTAAATTTTCTTCTTAAAATAGATATCAGGAATTTGTTACCTGATCTGCAATTCTATTTCATGACTAAAGAAATTTCAAGGATTAAAATTTAAATTAAAAGCATGGTCGAAGCAAAATAAAAAGCATGACTGAAGTTTTAATAACAATAGGAAACTAACAAACTGTTATAAAAGTATCTTTTATATCCTTGAGACAAAATATTAGTTAATAATCTGTTAACATTCAGCACAGTTTCTTTAACGGAGATGAATGACATGAAAGAAAAATGGACATAAACTAGGCCACATCTTAAATATAGTTCACGATACCTGTTTCTTAAAATAAACTGCTTTTAAACTTGTCAGTCATTTTGATGCTTTTAATGTGCAGACGTATTATTAAAGTTAAATGAACTATTCTGAGTTCGCTTCTGAGATTTAATGTATTTACCTGTCTTACATATTATGAACATGTAAAGAATTCGAAGCTTGAAAGGTTATCATACATGCAAAAAAAAGGAACAATTTTTAACATTACTCATAATTTTATTTAATATTTAAGAACGCTATTCGGCGACCTTATGCTTTAAAGATAATTTTACTCTTTTATGTGAAATAAGTAAAAGCTCAAAAGAAACGTATTGTTATTTGTAGCACTTAAGCACAATATCTCTTTGAGCATATTTTGTTTTCAAACAATGATTCAAAGTGTGAGATTAAATCACTGTTTCTTAGAGAAGTGGATTTTAGCTGTACCTTTCATGCAAGAGTCAGATCCAAAGACCTTTCATGCAAGAGTCAGCTCGTTCAGCTGAAAAACGCACGTTCGCTTTTCTTTGAATACAGCTTTCAATTTAAATAAGATCTGTAAAAATGATTGATTTAAAATTAAAAGCTTTTACGCAGTCAAACAGGGTTTGATTTACGTTAATTTAGTGTTTATATTCATTGATACAAACGGAGGTAATCTACATTAAAATTTGCAATCAGATTTAACCATTTATTATTATTTGTCTGAATGAAATGTTGCAACAACGATGTATAATGGCTTTAGTAATAGTATTTAAAATTTTTTACTAATGTTAAAATTTTTTGTGATAATTATACTATTTCATTATTTTTAAGCCTAAAAATACAGCTACAAATTTTAGAAAGCTAATAAAATTAATAAACTTCAAGACATTTACAGGTTCAAAAGATATTATTATTCAACTTAGTTCATATGTTTAGCAAAACTTCACAGCATTTTTAGAGAATGCATTGAAAGTGGCGATTCAATAAATGAACAAAATTATCAAACACTTTTTTAATAATTGCACTCTCCTTTCTGAAAATTGTACTCAATATGTTCCTTTTCTAAGAACTGAGAAATATTTTTCTTAGTAAAGCACTTAAATTTAATATTTCATGAATTGCGGTGATTATCTTATGAAGAAATTTATAATTTACTGAAAAATAAATAACTTTTTTTTATAAATGCATGTAATTTATTTCCTAAAAATAAATTTTATAAACTCGAGAGCCGCCATTATAAAATTAAAATAGAAACGGAAAATTTCATGCAATTAACTATTGAATTTTGTAATTCGTTTTACAACCTTAAAACTATCTTTTATATTTATTTTTTCATAATTAAGGGATTTAGATATGTATAAAATTCTACTAAAATTTTTGTTAGAAATAAATACAAATTTTTTTTACTCAAATACATTATGTTTGCTTAGAAAGGAATCAAACAAACATAGACTTCAGATCTAAGTAGTACGTTCAAATGACTAAATTTCAAACCTAAAAAATAAAATATTCGCATTCATCACTATTTCTTAAATTTGAGTTTTGCTTCAAAATTCAGGGAGGAGGGAGGACCTGACAGTCATTTATTAAAACGTTTATAAACTTATTCCGTACTTAGGAAACCTGAAAAGAAAAAGTCAAATTTTCTCTTTCCGTTTGAAAATTAGAAATATTTTTGAAAAAAAAATGATAACGTTCAAAGCATTTAAGACAAACAGAAGCTCCACGTACACATATCATTTAGCAAAATAGTTGTCAAATATACTACAATCAGATTGTGTATCATAGTTTAATTATTTTAAGACCTTGCTTTATACTTACCAATTAATGACTGACTTTCCGAAAAATATTTTGAAACACCAATTCAAATCAAACTCAATAGAACGGTACATATGAACGCCTGATTAAATCTCCAGTATCCTTCGTTGAAATGTTAGCATCAGAAACAATCAGTAAAATGGCAAAATATGTTTTTCATAATAAGTCCCAATACCCAGACCTTATTTCATTCCCTCTCACCTGCAGAATGAAAGCACTTTCCTCTACTAACTGCCCTACATATACGCAGTACCTGAAAACTGTCATCAAAATACTCCCCCCGGCTCTTTTTAAGGTTGCAGCTTCGAAACAGGTTATATCACAGATGAAGCTGATGCCAAAACTCTGTAACTAAGGTAAATTAACATTTTCGCAACGTCTCGTAAGAGTTAAAAGTCACCTCACTCTTCTTATTCAAAGAGTTATTTGTATAACAGATAACAGAGGGCGCTGCCTTTTCGCCCTGATACTTACTAGAGCCGTTTAAATTGGAGACCTTTCAGTGGACGGACTCGAGGGAAGAATTGCCAAGGAATGACTGCTTGTTAAGACCGCGGTTTTCAAGTCATTCTTCCCTAGATATCGTAATCTTGACAATATCATTAGTTCTTGTGTTACTTATTTCTTGGAAAAAGTTTAGAATCAATATCACCTGTAAGTAATCAATAAATAAGCTTTTGATATTGCGATGTTGAAAATAATCCTAAAGCGAAGTTATCGTGGAAGAATTATTTGCGAATATAGTAATTGTTTCTTTCAGCAGTCTGGCAAATCAAAATACCCGGAAAATTGTCACTACAATAACTGCACGATCCGTAACAGATTATGGTAAGCGTAAGAAAGAGCTCTCTGTTTCGCAAGAATACTCTTCGAGGAGAACTTTTTAAGAAAAACTATAACTTATTTAAACTACTGTAAGAAAGAAAGAAATAAAAAGAAAAGTAAATTATCCACATCTAGCCCGTTTCAGTGAGAGCAAAACCGATCGAATATAATATTCTTGCAACAGCTGCATCACTTACGAGTATATTCGTTGCAATAAAACGTTTCTTTTGATCTACCGGTTCCAGAATTTGAGGAGGAATAATATCAATTAACGAAAACAAATAAGCGATTCTATGCAAACTTATAATCTAATACTGCGCTGATCGTGTTTAATGCAGTACACAACAATCATAAAGCAATTAGCATTTCATTTAAAACAATTCATCTGCTAAGTATACTCAGTTCTTAAAAGTGCTGGTATTGTATAAATATAACGCATTGTCTGATTGCCACGTTATTTTTGACTTTCAGCTGCTTAACTACAAGTAAGACTAAAAACTTGGTTGTGTATGAAGTCCATTTTGATATGTTTTCTCCTTCTCCTCTCCCTTTCTTTTTTCCACTTCTCTTCCTTTTTTCCCCCTTCTGGGTCTTCTGCCGTTATTAAAATGTTTAGTTTTTGAAAAAATATTAACTTTACATTGTAAGTTCAATTACGTTTAAACATTTACCCACTTGCTTATATTTTCTATTGTATTAACAATCAGGTAGATGAAACGTATAACTACTAAATGAAAAAAAAAATTCTACGCAATTTTTCCCCCTCGGAATGGAGAATGAAAAGATTTTCTATATTGGAACTTTCTCGTTAAACTCATGTACTATTTCTCCAGGAAATCTACAGAATCCATAACCAGAAGTCCAAATATTGAGTCTCTGTAATCTCATTAAGTTATTGCCAAATAATTTTATTATGAATTTTTAATTGATTTCAATTTTTTTCTGCGGTTTCTACATCAGAAAATCTAATAGAAATAAGAAATATCCTTCTTATTTTTCAAAAAAAAATTGTTTTAAAAATTAGTTACACGTAAGTAATACTTGAAATAAAAGTGTTATTAGGTTATAAGGTATTTCTCCCGCCTTCTTAGCATGCCTTCGTGGTGTAATGGCGAACAATCGGCGCGTATTAGAGACGTCCGAGGTTCGAGTTCCAGCGAGGGCACTACTCATTTTTCATGGCTCCTGCTTCGAAATAACCTAATGGCTCTACAAGGTAAACATCAAAAATAAGTAATTTTAATAACTTTATTTCCCATTGGAAACTTGGGCAGATAAATGGCAATATCTTATAAGGCATATCACATCTGGGGAGCTGGGGGTGTTTGGACATTTTTATCCTGCATAAAATTTGATTGTTTTGCACTTTTAATTTTATACTCAGCCTCTAATGTCTTCTATATCAAAACTTCACAAGAAGGAGTATTATCTATTGAATGAGGCTGGAATTGTGACTCAAGTAAAGAGGGAAAATGTTTCTTACCATAGCCAAAACAGAATTTTTGATTTTACAATTACAGAAACCGTGCATTAAAATTATCAAACACCTGAGAGCAAACTTATGCAACACTATAAAAGTGCATTTGTTTGAAGGATTTCTATTTCAGAAATCCTAATTTATGAGATGGAGCTAGATAATACATTGTAAATGTGATTAGCCCTTCTTGAAAACTTTTATAATATTTATTTCTTGCGCATTTTATACTAATAAAGTCCTTATTGATTTTGATAACTCGTACGTATTTTTAAAATCAGATCTAATGATTAGATATTTTAAAATTTTTACATCAAACCATTAAATGTCTGTTCATGCTACAAACATATGCAGAGCTGAAGTCGGAATATTCTCTAATGCTTTTAAATTACTTACTTATGTCTTGAGAAAATATTATTAAGACCTTGGTAATAATTAGCAAAATATTATTCTAATTATGTCTTCACCACAAAGCATAAGTGTTTTAAATTGTATGCATACGTTGTAGCGATATTAGGTTTTTTAGAAGCAGAAGACACGAAAAATGAGCAATGCCCTCGTAGGTACTCGAGCCTCGGATCCCTCGAATACGCCATTACACCACGAAGGCATGTTAAAAAGGCGGGAGAAATACCTTATATACTGCCCCTTACAAAGGGCGACTTCAATCTCCAAATCCTGGTGGTGATGCACTGTAGAGACATTAAGTTATTTTGCACCAGGAGACATGAAAAATGAGCAATGCCCTCGCCAGGACTCGAACCCCGGACCTTTCGGACCCGGAAAATGCGTCGAGTGTGCTAGCCATTACACCATGGCATGCTAAGAAGACAGGAGAAATACCTTATAACGTGGTTGTAAAATAAGATTAATATTAAGATTATTTTCCTTTGTTCGTTTAGTATAAGAAGGGGAAAAGTAAAAGAAAGTTATATGCGATCCTTTAACTTTTTAAAACTGACATTGACAGGCTTTTAAAAAATTCGGCACTCGCGTCAAAGATGTGACATAATAATCAAAATAATCGTTGAAGTCTCTTAATGTGATTCAGATGGAAACAGAAAACAGCACGACAATTCAAATTATATTTAATGACAGGAAAGACACTTTTTTGGCATTATTTTGATCGAAATTTAAATGATAGAAATGCTCCAATTTCAATAACTTAAGAGCACCATAGCAAAAAGAACGGAATATACATATAAAGTAGCTTTTGAAATATCAAGATGCTCTATCTTCTTTCAAATCTGTTTTATAAAGCATATGTTTAATTTGTGTTTAAAAAATTCTGTTATGTAAGATACTCTTATTTGTTAATGATTATGAATCTGAATTATTGTTATTAATATTACTAATATTACTTTAGGAGAAGAACACCAGCATAAAATACATGTGGAGAACTTCAATATCATTATATGTTTCAGAGTTTGAAAATTTACAATACTTGAGCAAAGTATTTTCTAGAAATATATTTTCGTATACAGATAATAAGATAGTATAACAAGACTCAGCGTTAAGCGTTGCACAAATTCAGAGCACCATATTCTTGAAGGTCAATGAAAACCTCTTTCTGCAGCTGCAGGAGTGAAAATGATCCTCCCCTTCAAAGTGAAAGAGTCTTGTCTAGAGAAAATCCTTTCGAGAAGAAGGCATTAATGCTTGCAAAGGAAGAGAAATTTTTCAGAATATTTACAATATTCACAATTGCAGTGAGTAAGCAAACGAAGTGCTTCACGGACGTAGCGTTTAGGATCTACCATGCCCCGTATTTTTTTCATAAACTTTCTTATATTTGAATATAAAAAAACATACAGATGTATAATTTGTAAATATAATAAAAAAATATTATACAATTTGGAAAAGGAATTAAGGTTCAGTTTGAAAACCTCTAAGAGATAAGTTTGTCATGTTACTGAAATATTGTTGAAACATTTTTGAATTTGTATTTTCAGTCATTGAGAAGGTTGAGAGTTATTGGAAAGAAGCCTGAAGACCACATCATGAATTTTGCAGTCAGTTAAAAATCTCCTAAAACCATGTGTTACTATCAGTATTAAATCAAAATGCTTCTAATATATAGTTATAAAATTATATTTTACGCAGTACAAAACGAATTCAGATTTTGTTATTGTAGAGCAGCGTAATACTTAACGTTTAAAAACAAACAAAATACAATATAATAATAAACTTTAAAAACTATAATAATGTTACGGATTTCTTATTTATTTAGCTGTTTAATTAAAACTGTAATTAAAATTGCTTTATTTTCTTGTGCAACGCAGATGATTTTTGAAAAGAAAGCTACATCTGAAAAGTAAAGATAAAAGAGCACTTGCATTTAGTATTTAATAAATAAATATGTCCTAATTGCTGTTGCCCTCTATAAAAATCGAGAAAATAGGTTTTACCAGAATATTCTAGTGAATAATTAAAAAGCTTATAGAAGCCGAATTAAAACACCTCATCTCAGTTGTACCTGTTTAAAGCGAACTACTGTTTGTTTACTAAATGCTGTGATTGATTGTAGCGAATTCTTTGTGAGATTGGATTAACGTTATCTGTTTTGAATTGAGTTCTGTTTAACATTTGAGATATTGCGATATTGTACGAATATCTCTGAGGAAATATTTCAGCATTTTTTTTTATTTCTTGTGAAAAGAATAAATTTTATTAACTTTTTTACGACTTGTGCATTCAATCCGTAACGAACCCGTACGCACGCAACAATTTTTGGTGTCAGAAGTGGGATTGAATGCCATTCATTAGAGCTAGAGAAGAACAATTGAGACAGCTCGTCACTGCTTTTGCTGCATTCCAAGAAGAGATGAGAGCTGGCCAAGAATCCGTTAAAGAGGAGATGAAAGTTGGTCAAGAAAAGATTGAAGCAGGTTAGGAGGAAATGAAAACAGAAATTACCTGCGTAATAGACAATAAATTTAAGGCTATGGCAGGCAGAATAGACACAGTTGAAGACAAAGTTGGAAATATTCAAGAAAGAGTTTCTACCGTTCAAGAACAAATCGACAACAAATTGAAGAGGATTTCTGCTGTGGGATGTTTAAATACAATTACACATAGAAGCCTCTGTTCTTTATAAATGGTAGCTGGTTTTTGATATTGTCAAAATTTTAATTTAGTTTTTTGGCCATAAAAATTCTTTTACGTTACGTACTTGTAATACAAATAAATGTACAAAATTTAAATTCAAGTTGAAACAAATAACGTGTATCCTCAAGTTATGTCGTAGAAGTTTAGTAAAAAGAATCTAGCTTTATAAGGTATATCTCCCACCTTCTTAGTGTGCCTTCGTGGTGTAATGGTCAGCACACTGAGCCGGTATTTCAGAGGTCCGTGGTTCGATCCCCGGCGAAGGCAATGCATATTTTTCATCTCTCTTGTTACAAAAAAATACCTAATGACTCTACACTGGCGCCCGAACTAAAAGGGTTGTGGATGATGACTCTCCACACCCAGGATTTGGCGACTAGGTCCCCTAAAACCCTAGTCGCCCTTTAAAAAGGGGAGTATATAAGGTATATCTCCCACATTCTTAGCGTGCCTTCGTGGTGTAATGGTCAGCACACTGAGCCGGTATTTCAGAGGTCCGTGGTTCGATTCCCGGCGAAGGAATTGCATATTTTTCATGTCTCCTGCTACTAAATAACCTAGTGTCTCTACAGCTTTACCCTAAAATAATAGTAATAATAATAATAATTTTAATATGTGTGTGTGAGTGTAATAGCACTTTGTGATGGAACTGTGGTCAAAGTAATGTGACTGGTGAAATATAATACTACTACTCTGGCAATTCATAACCATAGCTGAGTCTCCTAAATTAAAAGAAAAATAAACTTAAATTTGTTGATTAGGAGTATTCCTAGGAAGACAGCGGGCATGTGTTATTACTGCTTGTATGCTCCCTAAGGAGAGGGTGCAAGGCGTATTACTCCTTGTATTTTATTTTATATATATATAGTAAATAGCTAGGCACTTTTCACATATTAAGTTAAAACTTGTTTATTTTGCTCTATGCTGCTTTCAGAAAGATGTTAAAGAAAACTTATTAGCATTTTTCTCACATTATCTCAAGGGTGACTTATGATTTAAAATGATTGTATACAAGTGCGAGAAATATCTTTTGTTCAAGCAATTTAGGAACCAGTGCTCAGACCGACTCTGCTCTTCGCAATATTTGAAATAATTGCATTTCCATCCGCTCCGCCCAATAACTATCGTTTGTGGTTAAAAGTTATATAAATAATTTAATTCTAGATAGGAAGCATTCTTGTTAAAATGAATCTCATATTTTTGTTCTGCAGTTTAATCTTAAAATTTCCTAGTAAATGTACTAATTTTAGAAATAATTCCTTGGAGAAAATCATCAATGAAAATTGAGGCTAGTTTTCACCCATTGTTAATAAAACTCACATTTTAATACAAAGTCGTCACGAAGTCTGGGATCTTATCAACATTTTTACATTTATATTTGACAAGTTTAGAGTTTGATTTTAGTTATTTGTAGTAAAAATCTTTATGGAAATTTTTTTAATTTAGATACAAGAAGACAAATATTCTTCACAAAATAGAATAAAAAACACTTCCTATAATTAGATTAGCTAAAACGCTTTTTAGGTTAATTGATTTTCTTTAATTCTTGCTTTTATTATTTTTAATTTTCTCGGATATAATTTTTCAAGTTCCTTATTTTTATGCCATATTTAATATTTATTTTTATTTCATTTGTTATTTAACTATTTGTGTTTTACTTTGTGAAATTTATTTTTTTATTATTTTTTTTACATTTTATTTAATTTCAATAAGGTCATTCTTATTATTTTGTTTGTTTATTTTTGTCCGTAAGGTTTTGTCCTCTTAATTTTAGAAATTCAGTCCTGTTACGAACGGCTTTAAACATAGTTCATTGTAGGCATTTAAAAGTGCTCGCTTAAACTGCCTCATGCAGGGAATACTTACTTCCGAAAGAAGTTGGGCGAATTACTTCCTTGTAATCACGCTGCGAATCCTGGAGCAATGAAACGTGGTGACACATATTAGTTGAAGAATTTAGAAGTGGCTGAGACTTTGCATCGTATCCTTAAGAAAGGACCAACATTCATAAAGTGGCAACGTCGAAAATATTTTACCGGTTTCGGAATCGGTTTACATGCCATCAGGCTGGATTTAGGAAAACTTTGTAGTATATATTATATGTTATGATAGTGAAAGATATAAAAGGTTCACACAACAATAAAGACATATATCTAAATTTTGAAAATGACTGAAGGGAAAAAATACTACCATGTGCTACACACTAAGCACGTGTACGATATAGGTCTCTTTTGACAACGCATTTTTTTAGGAATCATTAAGTTCTTAAGAACTCATATAATGTGGTTAGAAATGCATATACATTTTTATTTATTTCTTTCCTCTAATGCAGAAGTGTGATAAAACATGGCTCTGATTATTAATAATTATAGCTTAGGTGTCTTATTCATATATCTCTGTTCTATCATTATATCTAGCAATATTTCTGCTCTACCACTACACAGTTGCAAAGTAGTACTGTAAGGTCGCCCTCCTTCGTAGTGTAATTGGAAGTCCTCCCGTCCGGCTAGTACTCGAGAGGTTCTGAATTCGAATTCTGGTGAGGGCATTGCACATTTTTCGTGTTCCCTGCTTCGACAAACCTAATGAACCCCAGTGTGCCCCTGAACTAAAATGTAGTGGAAGATAATTCGTAATCAACAGGATTTAACGACTAGGTCCCCTCCTCTCCAGCCGCTCCTTAAGTAGGGAAGAATATTAGGTATTTTCTTCCTTCCTTCTGCGAATCTTCGTGATGTAATTGAAAGCATGGCTGACTAGCTATCGGGAGGTCTGGATTTCGAATCCGGGTGACAGCATTACTCATTTTTATGTTTCGTGTTTAAAAACAAACCTAATGACACTACAGTGCGACAGAGCTGTACTTGAACAATTGAAAACAACGGCCTCGTATCCTGATTATTTACTTTTTCCTGTCTTAACACTGCAACTCTTGACCCTATAGTTCTATTTTGATGCTGCATTTCATTTAAGATACTTTACTCAAAATTCTACGATACATTTTGACTAACGAATTTTAAAACAGAGATCAGTTATGTTTCCTTGAAAATATGAATACTAATTTTAATAACGAAGGTAATAATTCCGAATGTAAAATTTTATTTTAATAGCAAAAGGAAGGTTTAATGCTAACACCTAACTGCAATTATGATAAAGAATTTAACTCATGAAAATTAAAGGGATGATTTAGACCTTCTTTCTTAAGGTCCTAGAATGCACATATTATTAGCGTTCCTTTTCCAATGAGGTAAAAAAAATTCCCAGAGACACCACAAACTTTTAGCCCAAAAGATTGAGTATTCATGAACCTCGTGACTCTATGAGACAACAAGAAGGAGTGATATAGTCTTAAACATCACATATATGACCTTCCATGTATATATAAAACGAGTACTTAGCTTTATTACGATTTTTATAGATCCGCTTTCTAACACCCTTCATTTCAATTTTCATTCACTAAAATCCTAATTTATCAATTCATATACCACAAAAAATGAGAACACTAAAAAGTAGTGTTGCTTTTAGATTTTCAAAACGTTATTATCAAAATACTTTTAAAAAATAATTTTTGATAAATGTTGGCATTTTAAGTGACAAGATCAATTTGATCAAAATATTTTACTTATTTTAAACATTTCCATAAAAAATTATTAAATGAGCAATATAAGATTTTAAATAGTTTTCTTTCCTGTAAATTATTGAATTCATGCATGCATTTATATTAAGATCTAAAACTGCTAATGTATATAACACTTTTCAGGTGACAGGTATCATCAAAACTGCACGGTAAATTTTTCAGAAAATTTTCATGAAGAGAATCGTAATTTTTTAAGAATCCTAAGATACATAATTCTAAGATTTTTATGTCGGTTTTTAAATAATCCTGAATATAGCATATGCACAGGCAAGAGCCTTCTTACACGTATATTAGAGAGCTGTTAAGACGTAATGGTGGATCAAGCCTCCAAAATTACACTTTTCTGTATTTTATGATACAAAGATTTTTGATGCGTTAATTAGAACAGAGCTAATGCTTAATATAATCCAGTGCTTGAAATAGTGACCACACTTTGACTCAATCTTTATCCTTAGCAGTTGTTGAATAAAATATTATGATTAATTCGACTGATATGAAGGCTGCTTGTTTAACGTTAAACAACTGGGCCATTTAAATGTTACGTAGCACTAGTCACAAGAAGGCTGTCTATTTTGAAATTCTACAAAAAATATCTAGCAAATACTACAATTAAGGGAAACCTTCTGCAATTGGAAGGCTTCCGCAGCTCTTTTGGACAATTGTTTACCGTAGAAAAATTTTGCAAGAATTTTGTGGGAAAAGCAGAGAGAAAAGTTTGTAAGCAACCCTGTGTTAAGCGGAATTCACCTATGCAACTAGACTTAAATGAGGGTCAAATGTGTCAAACATGAGCTGTAATATTCGGGTAACTAAATTATTCTATTGGCTGTAATACATTCTTCAAAACGAGTTTTATGAAGGTCTTTTACTTGTGGTGAAAAAATGTAAAAATAATTGCTTCCTGCCTTGTATACAAGCTTTTAAGGCGTATGTTAATTCCTGCATAGTCACATTTTGTTTGTTCTGAAAATTAAAAGCTAATCTATATTTTGATCCCTTGTTTGTCCGCTATTTTTAGCTGAGATGAATAAAAACGCTCTGTTAAAGGATTGTTCCAGAACCGTTCGCTGATTGAAATGAATCGTTTCTTTTTTATGACTCACCGCTCACTAACAGTAACCTTGATTAAAAAAAAGATCCCGAAAGGGAGGTAAATCAAGAACTGATAGCGAGAATAGAGCGAAAAGCGGAAGGATTCAAACGAGCAAAAGGATCGGAACCGGTTAGGGAGGTTAAAGCAAAAGGAATCGAATGAGGAGAGGAAATAGAAGAATAGGCTTAAGCAAACGTTAACTCCGTGAATTGATTTGTTTCCGCTCTAATTTTGAATTCCCTGAAAACCCCTTTCTGTACCCCTTTCTAGCAATGAAATTCTAGAATAAAAAATTTTTAAAAAGTTGGGAAATGATAAAAGTTAAAAGGATGGATAAACATAGGACGAAAACTTTCTTTTTCCTCTAAAATGGGAATCGAGCTTTCTTGCACATTTCCAGTAAGACCGCTGCTCTTTTTTTGAAAATCAAGGGCTCGCTCGCTCCGTGAACGAATAGCAGGTCTCTATTCCTGGCACACTTATCATCAAGAGCTTTCCGTGAATTGTAAAAGATCTACGATTCCGTTTTCTGGACTCAGAGTTAATTTGCTCAGTAAAATGAATCTCTTTTATTTATTTATTTATTTATTTATTTATTTATTTATTTATTTATTTTTTTGAATAACTTCCGAAGCGGATCATCCAACTCTAGTTATCAGTGCCTCAGCACGTAACATAGAGGTGGGGACTTTGGCTTAACGGTCGCTATGTTTTATGTTTATAGAGTTACAGCAAAGGCACAACCGTATGGCAGGACACTGACAGAATTATCCTCCTTTTTCTAGTGTCGGGAAAACACGTCGCATGAATTATTTATTTATTTTTTTTTTGATCCGCTAACCAAGATAATCACAAAGCATTTTCATCTTTATCACTTATTAAATTATAAAATAAATTTTAAATAACTCAATGCCATCAAAAGTACTTTTAGCCTTAAATTAAATAATTCCATTAGTAGATTTTCTTTTGGCAATTATTGAATACCTACTTTCCATCTGTAATGTTTCATTTTTCATTTTTATTTATATCTTTATTTATTTTTGGCAGAATAATTAATACGGAATTTAGAGAATATGTTTAACATTCATATTACACTCATGAAGCACACGTAATAAATGTACAACATGCTTCGCTTTTCCCCTAAATTTGTAGTGTATATATAACTTCATATAACAGAGAAATACAATTACTCGATATGCATTGTGGTAGTGCTGCCATCTATTAGAAAACTTAAAATATATTTCCTAAAATCTTTATTATTGGAATATATTCTCAAAGTCTAAATTTATTCTCAGTATTGAACTCTTATAAACATTTCACTTATCACTCTGACAGAATAATGTTTTTTCACAAAAACAAAAAGTTATATGTTGCATTTATAATTAATGATCACAAATTACAGAATCTCCGTTATTATTCCCCAAGCTTTACATCTGTAATGCGGCTTGCAATAAACTTGTGTTAAACCAAAAAATCCATTCAACACCACACCAGTTCTAAATTATACCAACAAATAGGCAAATAAATAAATAATTACAGATCAGCAAAAAAATTAAAACAAAATCTTCTTAAAAGAGGATCAATAACTTCCAGTCTTTCAATTTTTTTATTGCACTTGAGGATAAGCAGACATTTCTATGACTATGGATTTTACACTCCAGAGTGCAAATAAATCACATGTAAGAAATAATAAGTCAATAAATAATTTTAAGTCTTTCATGCATTTAAAACTCTCTCTGTTCCTCACAGGAAGATACGGGGTGCAGGTGAAAGGATCGACGAGGAGAAAGACCGATCATTTGTTTTATGGTATTTTATAATGCCACTTTCAAGTCCGTGTTTATTTTAATTTTTATAAGTTAGTGTCCATCAAAAGACCACTAAAGCTGATAAATATTCTTGGTTTGGCTCGTAACGTTTGAGTACCTTGACTTTATCAGTAATGTTTGAATTCATTTCTGGAAGAGTACTTTATAATGAAATGTTACTCTAAAGAATAATATAATAAACTTGTGCTTACGGACGAAACTTTCTTTGACGTACAGCAATGATATTTCATCTTCTCAATATAGCAACCATTTCGTTTGAAGTCACTACTGGAGACAAATAAAATCAATATATAGCACGAAATGTCCAAATTTCGCAACGCAGTTGGTTTTCATAGATACTTGATAAGAAGTTTCGTAACGCTCTGATATAGCAACACACACCACTCTCGAGATTCTCTGTTGGCCAAGTCTGTCTGCACACATCTTTAGTTTCGCCTGTCTGTGTCGAAGATTACAGAATAGTGCGCAGAAAATGCTATGGTTACTCACGGAAGACTTCTGACAAATTATTTGCTTAAAGAAATTCCGTATTCAGTGGATTTTTAATTTTTAATATAATATTTTAGACAAACCTAAATTTCCTTTTAATTTCGTACTAACTTGGCCAGACTTTAATATGCACCCAAAAAATCATTGATCTAACAGCCACCAGTACTTTCTGCTATATGTAATTTATTAAAACTTACCACAAATATTCCTACCAGTGCTATAATACAGAACTGACTGGTGCGTATTACGTGATTATATAATATCACATAAAATTTCTTCAAGATTTAACTTTTAACGGTTAATTAATAATGCCACATAAATTGTCAAATTTTTTAAAGGATGAAGACTTGGCATCATTTTCAAAAGGCTTTTATAAGTTACCTTATAAGGTATTTCTCCCGCCTTTTTTGCATGCCTTCGTGGGGTAGTGGTCTGCATGCTCGACGCGTAATCGAGAGGTCCGTGGTTCGATTCCCGGCGAAGGCGTTGCTCATTTTTCATGACTCCTGCTTCGAAATAACCTAATGTCTCTACACTGGCGCCCGAACTAAAAAGGTGGTGGATGATGATTCTCCACCACCGCGATTTGGCGATTGGGTCCCCAAAACCCCAGTCGCCCTTTAAAAGGGGGAGTATATAAGGTATTTCTCCCGTCTTCTTCGCATGCGTTCGTGGTGTAGTGGTCTGCATGCTCGACGCGTAACCGAGAGGTCCGTGGTTCGATTCCCGGGGAAGGCGTTGCTCATTTTTCATGACTCCTGCTTCGAAATAACCTAATGTCTCTACAACCTAATCGGTCAAACAACTTAAGGCAAATGTTCTCTATGTAACAAAAAGAAGTAGTCGAATTATTTGGAAAATGACTGGCTCAGACGAAACTAGCTCAATAGATCCTGAGTTGGTAACAGAAGGGATTAGAACATTTAAAAGATTATAATGTATATTTCCACCTCAATAACAAGCTGATGAAAGCGCCTCTTTTGCCCTATTTCCAAACAAAAAGTTTGTTCAAGTAATTAAACATCCGTTGGAGGCAAGGCTGAAATGAAAAGATTATTATCATGCTGTAACATGACTAGCAGTTTCGTAAAATTACTTTTACAGTAAAACCAAAAAATACACTGGTTTCCAAAAATTAAAAAAAAATCACAAAAATAGCGATAACTCAATCAGAAATAAGCCGATCTCTATAAATTTGAATATTTTGTCAAATCAGCGTTGCTGAGTAAAATTGCAGTTGCAAGTTCGTGGCGCTGCAATCGAAATACATCCTGTATAAGGAGCAAAAAAATTATATGTTTGAGAGCAAGTCTGTAAAATTCGCTGCGATGTTGAGATAAGAAATCTGCGATAGCCAATTCGTAAAAATGAGCTTAAGGCATTCGTAAAAATCAGCTTTGACCGAAGAACTGCGATGCAGAGTTATTGGAAGACTAGAGGCAGGACAAAGTCATACAGAAATGGCCAAATGGCTAAATATGAGTTCACCTGTGGTTCATAGACTTAGATACCAACAATTTCTAACCGCTGATTCGGCATGCAGGAGGTTCAGCCAAGAACGGGTAACTGCTACGACGAGCGTTGATGAACGATATTTGTTGTTATGCGCACAACGGAATATAACTGCAATTCCAACTCTACTCAGATGCTCCCTTGCTGCAGTCACCGGAAGGTTGGTATCACCATCAACATCCATGCGTAGAAGACTTCACAAAGGAGGTGTGCAAGCCAGGCGACCAGCCATTTGCGTTCCGCTTACGTCACGTCATAGAAGGGAACTTTTGAATTGGGCAGGTCATCATGCCCATTGGACGGCTGATCAATGGAGGGATGTTCTCCTTACAGGTGAGTCCAGGTTTAGCCTCCAAAGTGATAGTAGGCGTCATTTGATTTGGAGAAAACCTGGAACTCGTTATCATCCGTCAAACATCCGTGAAAGATATGCATACGGAGTGGACAGTGTCTGTGTTTGGGGTGGTATCTCTTTGGGTAGATGTAGAGACATCCATAGCGTTCCACGTGGTACCGTGAATGCTCAGGCCTATGATATCCTTGATGCTAATGTGACCCCATATGCCGTGGCAACAGGTGATGATTTCCTGATACAGGACGACAGCACCTAGATAGTACAGTGCTCGCATCTTGAATGATTATCTTCAGCAGCGAACAATTCAGCACATGGAGTGGCCAGCTCGTTCACCGGACCTGAATCCCATCGAGGGTGTTTGGGATGCTTTAGAGAGACATATAGCTGCTCTCAGTCCTCCCCTTCAGACCCTTGCAACGCTTGCAACTGTTTTGCAAGAGTAATAGTTTTCACATCCTTCGGAACTGACAGACCACATAATTGACAGCATCACCCGTCGTTGTATGTACTGTATTGCTTTTAGTAAAGATCATAGTCGATAATGAAGGTAAATTTCCGATACCAAACTAACACATCCGATTCGTACATTTTATACATATGTTAATTTCTATATCACCATAATTATCTGGTAATTTCTTTTCTACGTATATTTTATACCTTACTATGTGTTGTATAATATGGGTCAGTTTCATCAAATTCTACACGCAACTTTTTGAGTAATCGTTCTTTTTGATATTTTTTCTCAAGTACTATCACGAGTAAAACTTTTTGTAAGCATGGTGTGCAGTAAGAAGCCAACAAGCTCTGTTGGATGATATGTGAAATAATCGTGAAACAGCTGACTGAATTTGACATAGTGTAAATCTGTTCGTTAAAGTTAAATACCAACAGACGCAAATAAAATGAAAAGGAAAAACCATTTTACTACTAAACTAAGCTAACTAAAGTTATTAAACATTCTTTAATGCGTCTGCCTCATGTAGAAGAACAATTCAAGCATTCATGATGAGGTACAAGAGGCCATTGTTGCGCTACATTTTTTACTATATTTTATAAAAAATCCCCATCTGTTCGGACAGCTAGGAACTAGCTATATGTACGACAGTTGCAGATGGAGTTTGTTTGTTATTAGATGCTGCAGAAAATATTAACTCAGGCTGCGTTCGAAAATATTTTCAGACAGGAGGTTTCAAAATTATTTCAACCACTGATCGATGATGATTATAATAAACAGAAACAAGTTAATGAGGAGATCTCTTCTTTAATTTAAGCGGCAGCCCCACCAGTGGCCGAATAGTTAAGACTGCTTACTACTGGAAGTTCGACCTCGCTTGAGGCCTGACGAACGGGCCGGGTGCATGCTTGCTTTTCGCATTTTTCCCCCATGCGTAAAGTGAATGCGAGTCAGTTTCTCTTAGAAAGTCCTCCACAAGCCCATACCTCCTGTTATGCTGATAGTCCTCGAATGCTTTTTCGTTATCAAATAACCAACTAACCAACTTTAATTTAAGTTTTTAAAAACGGAATTTAAGTTGAACAGTACATCATGATTGGTGAAAATTTACATACAGAAGAATCGTGCTTGAAAATAGAGATTTTGTAGAGAAAATTGCATGTGATGATGAAGAAGAAAGCGTCTACGAAAATTAGAGACAGAAATTTCCTAGACAAATAATATGCTGAGTGCAAATATACTCTGAAATACAGGAAAGCACTTAAAAACTATACACTACCTAGATGCAATACAATTCCTTTATAGAAAGTAAGTTATTTATTATTTGGTTTTGCTTATTCTTCATTTTATTTTATCAGGACTGAGTATTCTGTGCATAGTTTTAGAAAACATGGTAAAGTCTGTAATAGGGTCCTTATCCTTAAGTCTCAAGTCCTGAACTGGAACAGGGAGCGGAAAACACGCTATGTTCTGGTGTAGATACTGTATTGGCGAATAACTGCACGTGAAAGGGATTTGAAATCCTCTTTTATTAAATCAGTATTATTTACACACTTCCCAACTCGGGAGGGATACAGAAAGTAGAAGACCACACTTGG
The DNA here is from genome assembly GCA_000611955.2 of Stegodyphus mimosarum. Classification (NCBI taxonomy): domain Eukaryota; kingdom Metazoa; phylum Arthropoda; class Arachnida; order Araneae; family Eresidae; genus Stegodyphus; species Stegodyphus mimosarum. Next base: position 7,811 of record KK115847.1, on the reverse strand, counting down.
GTCTAACTTAACAATCACATAAATTTAAAACTAAACCTAAAATAGAAATTAAGTTAAACTTTGCTTCGCAGAGCACTTCGCGGAGTTTGGCCTCTCACTAAAAGGGTGCGTAGCAAGATATACTAATACTAACGCACTTCAATTTGTTTCAAAATGCAATCACGTAGTAAGCATTATGGCTTATAAATTTAGCTGCTAGCTGGTCAGGCGAACGTTGAGCAGAGTGACCGTGATCTGAGACTAAAGCTCTCTCACACTGAGAGGTTTCTACCTCTGGCTTAAATAGTACTTAGCTGTACTTCAAAATTAGCATAAGCTGAGAACGCGCGCTTCTTCTGACGGGAAGTTGAAACAGAGAGGAGATAGAAAGATTTAAATTAAAATAAAACTTGGTTAGTTTAACTAAAACCTTACAATTTATTCATTTTAAAATTTATTCTTCGAAATTATTAACTTATAGGTACTTATTTCTTATGTCACCTACATTGCCACATTCTTATTAGAGCAGTTGCAAGGTTTTTCCTTATGAGTAAATTAATTTATTTCTAGACTTAGCGTTCACTTGCAGCGGGATCAAGAGAAAATTCCTAATCCCAGAACCTTGACCTTGTATGTGTCTGCTAAAGGAAGGTTCTACTGCATACTTATAATATAATACATCGCCTTTTAACAACCAATAGTTTAAATTTTAAAAATACAGTACATATATGATATTTGAAATTGTATGTTGTAACACGAATAATCAAAGTAATAAACAGTAGACCACAACTTTTGTTTCCAAGACACAATGTGGGACGCGATGATTTTTAGTAACTATCAAGCCAGAAGAAACGACATGCGCATCAGCAGTTTGCTGCATTAACAATTTATATTCTGAATATGCTGTAATTTGAATATGATGTAATTCTGAATTTGTTGTAAGGCGGATGTGGCATTATCTCCATACGTATGTTCTCATTGTAATTGTGAGTGATAAATTAAATAATTTGATTGCAAAATATTCTGTTAAACTAGTACTTTACTTTTAAATTGTTACTGTATTTGGCTTTCATTTCCTATGCAGCTGCCTTGATATCCGCAGTTGTCACTCGCAGCTGTCTTCTTTCCAGAGGAGTATGCATGAGTTCATGGCATTGAAAAATCGCTGATTCTGGTTTTTTTCTTCCTTTTCTTTTCCATTGCTGGAAAGAAAGGTTTCAAGCTGTAGTAAAGCAAGGAGGGGTCTCAGACTGCCAGCCCGCGAGCAGCATGCGACTTCCAAAGCAAGTTTATGTGCTTATTTGAAGTCCGAATTTACATTGTTTTCATTACCTTAAAAATGAACATGAATTAACGCAGCAGAAAAATCTATAACTGGAGCTCATTAATTTACAATATGATATAAATTAAAGATTTGAAATCGTGTGATATAAATTCAACGCGATATAAATAAAAGCTTTGAAATTAAAGATTTTATTCACTTTTATTCGTACTTGTCAAAAAATAAATTCACAGAGTTTCAAATTTTTGCTCTAAGCATAATCACTTTCTTTGGCTATGTATTTATAAGTGAAGATCTTTCTTTCACAGTAGAAAACTAATGAGAAAAGAACTCGATTAACCGATGAGCATCTACAATCGGTCATAAAGATAATTTCTAGCAATTTATCTCCAAAGCTGGGGAGGGCCAACTTTACCAGAATCGAAACGCCATCAAGTGTCAAGCTGTAGTAAGAAATAAAGAAGTTATACATACAAACATACATATGTTTATTTACGCGTCGAAGAAAAATCTAATAAATAAGAGAAAGAGAAAAAGTTGTGACTACTTGTTCTCAAGTTTTGTCCGACAAGGAGAAGTTTCTTTGAAAACTTATAAAAATTTCATAATTTTTTCATTTTGAGTTTAAATTAAAGTAGGTTATTTAATGGTTAATTAAACGTGTTAGAATTATATAAAATAACTGTGTATTTGAAAATTTAATATTTAACTGATTATTTGAATTTTAAAATGCAACCAGCTAAAAGGTTCTGGAAGTACCAAATTTCAGATTTCAATTAGAAATTAAATATAAATTTTATTTTGTTTCTCTTTGCGATACGATTACATATTATTACATTGTTTACATATGTTTTGATAAATATTTAGTAACCGAAATTTAAAATGCATTTAAATATTTTTTAATAAAAAATTTTCATTTCGTGAAAAAAAATCTGGTCCATCAACTTGCAGAAACATTAGAATGCTTTGAAGCCGAAAGACGTGCCCTCGCCGGGATTCAAACCACGGACCTTGCTGACTACTACACCACATAGGCGGGAGAAATATCTTACATACTCCCTCTTTTAAAGAGCAACTGGAGATTAGGGGCCACAATCGCCAAATCTTGGTAGTGGACAATCATCATCCATCACTTTTTTAGTTCGAGCGCCACTTGTAGAGACATTAGTATTTTTTGAAGCCGGAAGCCAGGAAAAACGAGCAATGCCCTCGCCAAGATTCGAACCATGGATCTCTCGAATACGCGCCGAGCGTGCTGAACACTACACCACGAAGGCATGACAGGAAGGCGGGAGAAATACCTTACAAGCTGTTTTCAGATAGCGCATTCGGCCCACATGCAATTTGAATTTGAGAGAAACGTGGCAAAGAACATTATACCACTTTCGAACTTGAATTTATTATTACTTAAAACTATCATATATTGAGCACAGTTACTTTATGCTGTGTATGCGTTATTTTTTGCTAATCACAAAAGTTTTATCTTCTGGATCTTTTTAAAGGATTCCTCTAGTCTCCTTAGTTTTTTTTTTCCTTCGAGTTATGCTGACATGTGGTTAAGATGTGCTTTCTCCAAATAGATAGTGATTGGAATGTAGTAAGCATGTTTCTAAATTTGCTACGTTACTGCATAAATTATCCCAGACAGCTGTTTATAATATTATTACAAACGGCATGAGCGGTATAGTAAGACTTTGCCCAGCTCCGTCTCAGTTTTGAAAAAGTTTTTGAAGAATCTTCGCTGATGGATCCAAAGGTCTCAAACCACTCGAAAGGACCTTCGGTTTCCCATGTATTTTGAATGCAGCAATGCAGCACAGATGCTAAACTTTTACAAACAGCCATGCCTTCTCCGACATTTGAACACGAGCCCAATGAACGACACAGCAGTCAGGAGTACTAGTCACTATGTAGAGACATTAGGTATATTTTGGAAGCAGGAAATGTGAAAAATGAGCCTTGCCTTCGGGACTCGAAG
>KK115846.1:93346-104048 GCA_000611955.2 Stegodyphus mimosarum | reverse complement strand
AAATAATCTAATGTCTCTACAAGCTTATAAGTGAAAGTCTCACTCACGCAACGGTAACATTTACCAAAATGCGTCTATCAAAATGCTTGATAGCTTAACACGACTGCTCGCAAAAGCTTTTAATTTAAAAGTATCTAAAAATGAAATTTCACTTGGAGTACGTTTTGTTTATCTCTTAAACAGTGATAACAATAAAAGCTGTTTGAAGTATTTTTCGATAATCTCTTTTGCTTTGGTGGGAACAGAAATTTCACAGAAATGCACGTACAGGGATATATGTTAATGAAACCACAACGTTAAAGAACTGTTTCAAAACCTTTAGGAAGGAATGAAGATATTCATGCTGGAATAAATAAATTCCAAAGGATTCTATTTATATTTATTGTGCCTCGCAAACTCCCTCGTTGGAAAATCTCGGCAAACTAACTCCAACAGCGTGTGCCGCATGGCTGGGAGAAAGCCTGCGACTACAAAAGTAAAAATAATTAAAACCTTCAAAAGCCTTTCGATGTGCTATAAATAATTAATGCTGTTGCAAAATATTAAATAACTGCATTGATTGTGTTCACTGCAACTGTACTCGAACGCAATAATGGAATAACGAATAAACGAATCAATTCGCCAAAGGATCTATCTGGCTTTTCTGCCGCAAGAATTGCTCATTACAGCATTAACAGAACTTCAAAGCATCGATCTCTGGCGGCGAACCTTCGGTTCGAATTTCGGACGCTCCGAACGTCGAGAAATCCCGACGGTTGCGGTTATGACGAGAAAGCAATTATCGGGAATCGTCTCTCAAATTACCCACCATTAAGTAAATAATATGCTCGCAATCTGGCAACAGGAAACGGCAGTCAGCGCGAGGCGCATTCTAAAAATTTTCTGATAATAAATGCATTCATAATTTGGTTTGAATCAATAATGCGTAAACTGTTCTGTTTTAAAGTCATTTATGTGGATGAATTTTTGTTTTTTTGTTTGCACCATTATCTTTCTTGTATTTAGCAGAAAAATGGTTCACTATCTAGGTACATTTTAATTCATTATATTTGATGTAATATTAAGTACAGCTTGCTTTCAATTATCCGAACGTCGGTTTCCCGAACAATTTGTTTTCCGAAACGATCGGTTAGCCGAATAGGATAATTATATTTCGAAACATTATGAAAGATATTCTAGTATTAAAAACATTAGAATGAAACAGAAGTAAAAGGGAAATTAGATTACTATTAAATGCAACAGACGGTTTGGCTTGGCTATTTAAATATGGTAAAACCTATAAGGGCTATCTGCTTGAGAAGTGAGATGATGCCATGGACAGCGTTCAAAGAAAAACTGAACCATCCAAGGAGGCGGACCCAAACTGTCCTGTCCTATTAAAGCTCAGGATTCGTAGTCTGATATTCGTACCAGTGAAAACATTTTCGACAGCTAGTAATTTTTGCAAAAAATTACGTTCCAAGCTTGATGATAATACAATTGATGCATTATGTTTTTTAAGATCACATTTCAAAAATTTGTAATAGTACCACAGACTGAATAATGATAGTTACACTTTTTTTTTTGTGATTTAAATGCGTAAGACGTTCTTTGTTTCTTTACTTTTTTGCGGTTCTTTATATACTGTTATAATTTATAAGTTATAAATGACTTTTAGTGATATTTATTCTCACTAATAAAACTGGCAAATAAAACAAAGTTTCTTTCTTTTTTTAAACCTGTGTTTTCTTTCTTTTTTTAAAATTCCTACTACCGGTATTGAAACCGGTATTCCGGTATTAAAATCTAAAAAGTATCGAATACTGGTATTGAACTTCTGGTCCGAAATTGCAATCCCTAGCTGTAAGTGTTCAAAATTCTCACCAAATTTTGTTACCTCAAGAAACTATTTATTACTCGAAAATAACTATATCTGTTTTACTCACACACTAAATGAAAAAAATTCTAATTCATCTATAACAAACGCTATTTCTATTGTAATATCCGAGAAAACAAAGTTACACTAACTCTCAAAACAGAACATAGCATGTTGCCATTCTCTGAAACATAAACTATACAAAACATAGAAGAGGTAATGAATCAAAAAACCTATAGAGTAAAGAAAACGATTACATCTGCTTGAAGCTCGTGCAATATTACTCAGAAGCTGCAGTTAGAAAAAATGTAAACAAAAAATATTAGAGTCAAAATATTGTTCAGTAAGTATATAAACGTCTGTTAGCCATCAAAATCCATTACTATTCTCGCTTATGACGTAAGTTCTACAAGAACATTTTGAAAAGAGGATTAAAATGTCTTATGCCACACTCAGTGGCAACAGTTTATATTTCTTGCGGGTGATAAATGCTAAGCTAGCATGACGTAATATATTTCACGTAGAGAAGCACGAAGTTTAGAAAAATTCTGCTAAAAGTATTTCTGATGTCGAAAATATTCCTACAGTAAGCAAAAGTATATGAAGTTGTCACTGCTTCTCCGCAATCGATAACGGACGATGAAGTAAGCCGCTTTTTCTCTGAAAGTGATGGGAAGCGGAGAAGCAAATGGATGTCCTAGTTAAAGTGAAATCGATTTAAATAATTTCTTTTAGGTAAACAAACGGATGCGGCTGAATTTTAACAATTTAATTGGAGCGACTTAAATGGATCGGTAATCAGAAGAGTCGTGTTTGCGGAATGAATTACTTTTATTCCCAATCGAGAAGAGACGCCCATTTATCAAATAAATGAAGTGAAAGAGACATAGCCAGTATTACAAGTCAGTTATATGCCGCTTACTTCTCGAATAACACCTGCCAATTTTATTCTTCTAAACAGTCGCAATATACACTTGTAGAGAGTCATTAGGTTATTTAAAAGCAGGAGTCATGAAAATGAGCAACGCCTTCGCCGGGAATCGAACCACGGACCTCTTCGTTACGCGTCGAGGGTGCTGACCCCTACACCTCGAAGGCATGGGAAGTAGGCGGGGGAAATACCTTATATACTCCCTCTTTTAAAAGGCGACTGGGGTTTTGAGGAGCCAATCGTCAAATCCCGGTGGTGGAGAATCATCATTCACCAACATTTTTTTGTTCGGGGGCCAGTGTAGAGACATTAAGTATTTTTGAAAATAGGACAGTTGAAAAATGAGCAAAACCTTCGCCGGGAATCGAACCACGGACCTCTCGGTTACGCGCCGAGTACGCTCCCAATTACACCACAAAGGCATGCGAAGAAGGCGGGAGAAATACCTTATATACTCCCCCTTTTTAAAGGCGACTGGATTTTTGGGGACCCAATCGCCAAATCCCAGTGGTGGAGAATCATCATCCACCACCCTTTTTAGTTCAGGGGCCACTTGTAGAGTAATCAGGTTATTTAGAAGCAGAAGAGTTGAAAAATGAGCAATGCCCTCGCCACGGACCTCTCGGTTACGTGTCGAGCGTGCTGACCACTACACCACGAAGGCGTGCGAAGAAGGCAGGAGAAATACCTTATACATTCATGCGCAAAATTAAAAGGATTTGCGCATTACGTCGAATTTCTGAAAAACTAAGGACAGATTTTAATAAAATTTGGTATGAATATGCATTTATAACAGACAAAGAGATGTACCTTTCAAAAGTCTTTTATGAATACACGGTTATCAGAAAAGCTCTTAGTGCAGGGATGTCCAAATTCCATGTTATCATATCGAATTGAAATTGAAACTAATAGGTACCCTTTTACAGGCAAACAGGTCGCACAGCGTGACGGCATACTGGACAAGAGGCAGTTGAAGAGTTCCCGTAGTAGTCAATCCCGCTTCTGCAGCAAGGCAGTTTTTAAACTTCGGGATTGTTCTCGGTGAAGATTGAGAGATGAAATTACTTCCCCGAGAGCGTCCGAGACATATTCTGTATGCTTTTAATGTCCGGAGATCTGGCTCGCCAATCCAAGCGGTGAATATTCTCATTTTCCAGATAATCGTTGACCAGCTGAGCCCTATTTGGATAAGCGTTGTCATCTCCTAACAGGAACCCACTAGCAACTGCGCCACTGAAAAGTCGAATATAGGGCTTAAAGATCTCTCCGTATACTTCGTAGTAGTCAGGGAGCTTTGATAAACGCATGCACGGGTATTTGTCATACATAAATCGTAATCAACATATCCAACATAACGTCTGCTCAAACAATTACATCTCCACCACCGTAGTGATCCTTTTTCCTGTTGACAGTAGAATGGTATCGTGTTCCAGGCTCTCTCCAGATACAAGTATGCTGAGAATCAGTGTTCGGGCTGCATTTCGACTCATCTGTTAAAAACACGGTGCTGCACTGAAGTCTGGTCCAAGATGCATGCCGTCTGCGCTATGCTAAACGCTCTGTCTGGTGTGCTGCAGTGAGCGGGACGCAAACAGGAAGTCTTCTGGTATATATCCCTATTCCATGAAGTCTTCGGGCAACTGTAGACCGTAAAACTTGTATTGTAGTTGCAGCATACAGCTCACGTTATAAGGTGTTTTCTCCGTCCTTTCAGCATGCCTTCGTGGTATAACGGAGCACACACGATGCGTATTCGAGAAGTCCAGATTCGAATCCCAAGGAGGGCATTGCAGATTTTCACATCTCCTGCTTCAGAATAACTAATGTCTCTATAACGTGAGAGCTGGGAAGTGGTAGCAGTTCTGTGTCAGCGCACTGAAAGTGTCAAATAATAATCTTTATTCCTCGCTGTGAACCTTGGTCGACTTTGTGCAGATCTTCTCGATATAGATCCATGTCCTGAAACTCTTCCCACAAATTGCAACGATAATGGGCGTTTCACTGAGCTCTGTAGCCACTCGCGCTTATAATTGGCCTGACTTGAGTCTACCGACCACTCTCCATCTCATTGCGTCATCCGTTACCTTCGTGGCTTCTCTTTTACCTAATACATTATAAAATTTATGCAATCCTTGCGAGAAACATGGTGAATGTCGTGAAGAAGTGCTAGCACACTCGTGCGCTTAACTCCTCTCCACAATCATATAGATCTGCAAATACGTACATGTACAATTACGTATTCGACTCTGAATATTTGCATAAGTCTTCGGAGGCGTAATTATTATCTTTGGTTAAATATTTTTAGTAAAAAGAGATATCCTAACTAATATTATAAATGCGAATGTGAATCTGTTTGTTTGTTTGTTACGCTTTCACCCCTATTTTTGATATATTAGAAAATATTTTTGATACATTAGAAAAGGTTATAGGCAATAAAATGTAACTTATCTGTTGAAACTTAAACTATATAATGGGTTTTATAGCTTAAAATGATTGTCGTTGTATAAACATTCAATGTTGAAAGTTTCATAACCATAAGTTAAACGATGTAAAAGTTTGTCCGCGTGCGCAGACGCGTGGCTTAAACAACGCAAACATTTTATAGCCTATAACTTTTTCTAATATATCAAAAATATTTCTCGAAAATTTCATCATGATCGGTTAAGTAATTAAGGCATGAAAGCGTAACATTTATTAATTAAGCGTTTGTTCATTTTTATTTGTTTAATTTAATATTTAAAATCCTACAGGATTTCCGGCTTTTGGCTTTTCTTTCACAAACAATTTTTGGTCATTAGGAAATATGTGTAGCAGTTTTACTGGATTTCGTGGCGATACACTTGTCAGGACTTAGTGTTCTGTGCATCCTTTTTGGAAACATGGTAATTTCTGTAAAGTGATCTTAACCTCCAATAGTCAGTCCTGAACTGGAACAGGGAGCGGAAGGTACGCTATGTTCTGATGTATCTGCTGGGCTGGATAATAACTGCACGTGAAGGGATTTGAAATCCTCTTTTATTCAATCACTATTAAATACAAACCTCCCAATTCGGGAGAGATACAGAAAGTAAAAGACCACACTTGGGTCTAAATGAACAATCAGATAAATTTAAACTAAAGGTAAATCGAAATTTGATTAATCTTTGCTCACAGAGCTAATCGCGGAGTTGGTCTCTAACTAAATGGTGCGTAGCAAGAAATACTAATACTAGCGCACTTCAATTTATTTCAATAAGTAATCACGTAGTAAGCGCTATGGCTTATAATTTTAGCTGCTAGCTGGTCACGCGAACGTCGAACAGAATGACCGTGATCCGAGACTAAAAGCTCTCTCACGCTAAGAGGTTTCTACCTCTGGCTTAAATAGTGCTTGGCTGTACTTCAAAATTAGCATAAGCTAAAAACGCGCTTCTTCTGACAGGAAGTTGAAACAGAGAAGAGATAGAAAGATTTAAATTAAAATAAAACTTGGTTAGTTTAACTAAAACCTTACACACTCCGCGTAAATGCAAAATATCCGTGGCCCATAGGTATTGCAGAAGGGCAGTATTTGCTGAAATTTTACGCGAAGTGTATTTTTAACTTCAAAAATAAGTAATAATAACTAAAATTTTATCCTGATTATCCTGGTCAGGCAATAAGAAAGAAAATCAAATTATTTTATCTTCTTTTCAATAGCCTTTGAAACTTATCAAACGCGAGAGAAGCTGAGGGTAAAAGTTAGTAATTTAGTTAGATAGTAATTTTGCACTTGAGTGTAGATTGCACATCAGTATATAATCATTACTTCAACGATATTTACCAATTTTGCGCACGACTGTAAATTGCAAAAAAAAAAAAATCGGTCAGTCGTTCAAATTTAAACACTAAACAATGCAAATCAATCAATACCAACACTCCAAGTCAAAAATCAAAAGATTCTGTACAGAAACAGGAATATAGGAGTCTTATTTCATTCATTAAAATGATGTTGGAAGTACCCGTATCTATGGAAACGAGTCCGTTGCATATACATGATAAAAGAGTTTATTTTCAATTATAACAATTAGATAGTTTATTAAAAGTATAAATATGTAACTTATTAAGTTTTAAATCTCTTAGTTTGTGCATTGATTCATTTATAATGCAACCATGAAAAAGTTACCAGATATCATTTCAAAGGTAATGGTTTTAAAGAATGCCGAATCTCAAAATTATGGAAACTTGTTGTTTGCCAGAATGCGTGAGAGTTGAATTAAACATCTTACAATGTCAAATTAAAAAGTACTGTAACAAGCTACCTCAATTCCTCCTTTCCTGATGACTTCGTGGTGTATTTGGATTCGGCGCGTATTCGAGAGGTCTAAAGTTGGAGTCCCAGCCAGGCCAGAGCAAAAAGTTTCAGATTTTAACTTACGTCCAAAGGGGCGTTTTTTAAACATTTTTTATGTTACTTTTATTTATTGAATATCATGTTCTTCGCATTAAACCATAAAATTCAGTTAAAGAACAATATTGCAAAATAATTTTAAACGGAGCCTATCTTTAGAATTTCCTACACACAGTCTCACGCGCTGCAGATAAAAATGTTTTTTTCTGTACAACGTTGCCATGGCCCGCTTCGAAATCCTCGAGTTTGTGAATCAAAAATTCATTAAAGTTTATAAAATATGAAATCGTTAATAAAACAAATTCAAAATTTCAAATTTGGGCTTCCACATGCCTATATTCGCAGCAGGATGACGGCATTCAAAATTCGATGGCTTCAGGTACCGTCGTTTTATCACAATGCGAGAAACATACATACATTTATGCACATTCTTCATTATTTAATTTCTTTAAATATAATCCAGCGCTGCAATATTTTGTGGCAACAGTTTGAAACGAGACACAGACTTTTAATGTTTCCGACGCAAAATCGCAAAACGCAAACAATAGTCCTTCAGGGACAAAGCCCCTTTGGACTAAAAACTTAATGACTCTGCACTATAAACAACAGATACACAATATCAAGTTAGCAGTTCACATTATTTTTCAACACAGTCAGCATGGTTGTCCAAACATTTGTTTCAGCATGAGCCCAAAGAATCACTGTCGGCATAAATAAAATGAGAGCTAAGAATTATTTAGGACAGACACCATTGGGCAGCAAAATTTAGAACTCATAGAGATTACATTAGGCGGCGAAATACCTCATGTTTGCTGCAGTTAGATATATAAGGTGACTCTTAAAGTATCAATCTTTAATAATTTTTACTTCCTTGTACGAAGAAAAGGAAGTATTGTAATCGCGAAAAATTTCGGGTACCATATTTTAACGAAAATATCTATTTTGACCGTTATCGAATGCAATTTAACGATGTTTTTGAGTGACATCCGTAGGCAAAGAAAGGTTCGAAAATGCAAAAACGTCCTTGATTACAAGCTATGGAAATGATTGAATTCTAAAAAGCTTAAGTTTTTCCTGGCCAAAGCTTACGCGGCGGAGGGAAGACGGATTCAGCACGAAACATTTAATTGTTTTATGCCAAATCAGATTGGAACCCCCCTTCTTTTCACTGCAGCCAAACTGTGAGTCAGGCGAACAGCTCGATTTTTCTTCCTCGCGGCCATCCGCTAGAGTATTTCATTCGATAAGTGTTTGATTAAAATCGATCAGATTACTTTTCCATTTCCTTAATGCAGACAGCGTTACAGTAGTTAAAAATTGTATCTGATTATACAGCATATCTTTAATATAACTGTATGCCTGACATGTACCATAATAGTGTCTGCCCAACATGTACCGTAACTGTATAAGTGTCTGCCTAACATGCACCATAATAAGTGTTCCCGTTAGTCTCAACAGTCCCCATCATGCCCCTTCTTTCCATGTTCTGGTCCTTATTTCAATGCTCCTCGTTTAGCGTGGTCAATTGCAGGAGGACGCACTACTAAGCTCTTTATATATATTTATTTATGCATTTTTTTTTTAATTCCATTGACGGGATCCAACAGGCTGAAAAGCACCTAACCCAGTGGGTCAGCTGTTCCGTCGATGGCGAAAAGAAAAGAAAGTAGTTAAAAATTCTAATGAAATAATAATAAGTAAGTTACACAATCAGTGCATTAATTAACACAAAAAGAGGGCGTTTTGTCTGAAAAATAAGGAAGAAAATAGAACGAAACACACTTGAATTTCATGTGATATATCGCTAGATATTCAGTACGATTATACTGCTAGATCTGTTATTTATATTTATTATTAAAATTTGGTAAAGTTATTGCTTTTAAATCGCTAAATGTTATCGAGCATTGCATTTTATAGTTCGAAAAATAAATTAGAGGCATTATATCGCTATAATCGGCAACATTCTAAGCAACTATTTATGAAGCCTCGAAAGGATAAATTAAACGCTTTTGAGAAATGAGGCATCTGAATGAAATAAATATATGAATGAAAAATTCTGTTAAGCTGCATGAATGAAAAATAATGTGAAATACCGTAAAATAAGGGTCTTAATTTTTTTAAATTTTTTTCTTTTAGACCTTATTAAGAACGTGTAGTTAATGTCAACGACATGCAGTTGGTATGTACCTAGGTATGCCGATTTCATACCTAGATACACCGCGCTCCTTCCCCCCCCCCCTTCAGAAAAAAGTACAGTTCTATATCTCCCGTTCTACTGGGCTGATTGACAAACTTCAAATTGCGTTTTTCCTGTCTCGAAAGCGCAACTTAGCATATATATTACATTTATGTATAGCATTGTTCAGATATAGGTATTTTGACACAAAATGGGATTTTTTCTAAAATGTTTTCCATATTTCGATTCCACGACTCAAATTATGCCAAACGCCCACGTTTTGTAAAAATCGCAAGAGTAGTTCTTAAAAAATGAGCTCTCAAAATTTTAGTTCCTCAATGTTAATTGAATTTGGTATGTATTTATTAAAATCTCTTTTTTCATGAAACTTATTTGATTCCTTCTTGCACAGCTCGAAATTTAGCTTCATTCGAAATAAAATTCAACCATTTTTTTACGATTTATTGTTTAAATTTGTATTTTTAAATAATTTTTATAAATTTTTCGAAAAAAATTTGAATTATAAGCTGTAAAATGTTTACAATCAACTTAAAGTAAGTGTATTTCTAAGCATACCTGCAAACAATTAGAGCTTTTTATTCAAAATTTCCGAAGACATACGTGAATTTATACAGTGGCGAGTTTCGAAATTTGGCATATTTGTTGAAAGCGATAATAACGAAAATCTGGTTTACTTTTTAAAAATTATTTGAAAGTAGAACGATGTGACTTTTTTTCCTCTTATCCACAATGTAAAAAGGCAGGCACGATGTGACATTTTTTACCTCCCCTGCACAATGGAAGGGAAGGAAACTAGGTTGCCACATATTAAGAAGTTCGCCTAGTGAATTATTCTTGGCCCAAACGGAAAAAAATTCGCCGGGTTAATTTTTGAAATTCTCCGTAACAATTTTAAAAATTTAATATTTAGGCATAATTTGAGTCGTAGAATCGAAATATCGAAAAAATGGCATCTTATTTCAGAAAATGTCTGATTTTGTGTCAAAATACCCATATTAGAGCAATGCTATATATAAATCTAATATACATCCTAAGTCGCGCTTTCGAGACATTGAAAACGTAATTTGAATTTCGTCAATCGGCCGAGTAGAACGGGAGATATAAAACTGTCCCATTTTTTGTTTTGTAAAATGTACGTATTAGAACTTAGAAACATCATCGTTTACCTAAATTGTTCACAATTATCATTTGAACATATAAAGTTATTCAAAATTCTGTGAAACATTTTAAAAGCTCATAATAAATAAGCTACCCAAATTATATTTAATTGTAAAACACTGAAATTGAGACAAACTCACTGAGTCTTCTTTTTTGCGTACTTCAGAAATGCTCAATGCGTCCATCTTTGGT
>KK115846.1:76729-93318 GCA_000611955.2 Stegodyphus mimosarum | reverse complement strand
ATATATATATACGCATATTTATATACTTTTGGTGCGAACGATTGCAACCAAAATACGAGTGCACATCTACATGTTATAGCAGCCCTACATACAAAATTTCAACCTTCTGAAGCTCCTCGTTTTTGAGTTATGTGAGATACATACATACATGCTACGCACAGATGTACACACATGTAAGTACAGATGCCACGAAAAAACTCTTAGAATCCATTTTAAATCAGTTTTATAATTATTTGAGGAAAAAGTAGTCCTTTATTCTGTCCTTGCGTACGGATGTCACTCAAAAACATCGTTAAATTGCATTGGGTAGCGGTCAAAATAGATAGTTTCGTTGAAATGTGGTACCCGAAATTTTTGGAGATTACAATACTTCCTTTTTACTTCGTAAAAGGAAGTAAAAATGAAAGATTTGAAAAGGTTTATTCGGATGCTCAATAAAAAAGCGAAGATCATTTAATCTTTGCCATTCTATTTCCCAATGATTCTGGATCTACCTAATAATATGAATTCCTTTACTCCAGACTACAGGAATTGTAGACGGTGCGCTTCTCAAACCGAAAGCGCATTAAAAGAAGCACAGTTTTTAAGATGTCATGATTTCAGACAGTTAATCGAACAAAAGGAAAATGTTCCCGCTTACTTTATTACTTTTTATCTTTTTCCATATGTGCGCTCATCTTCCATCTTAATGCACTTTCCATTCGCCAAGCATGAATTTTGCAACAGCTTTTCATGCTCGTAATAATGCACCCAAGAAATAAATAAGCAAACTTTTTTTCCCTGTCCATTTCTGAGTTTAAAAGAAAGCGGTGGCAGCATATTGTTTAGGCAAAGAAAGAACAATTTCCCCAGATTGAGGAATGTGCAGACTTAGGCTTTGGAAATAATCCACTTTGTACGCCATTTTTGGCTTACGACTACAATAGAATCCCGATTATTCAAAGTTCTTTTTTTAGCATTAAAAATTTAAAATGTTTTCGATGAATCTTTCCAAAATCTTTTATGTAAATGATACTTTAAATACATTTAATAATTTAAATATATTAAATACATAATTTAAATACATTAAATAGATAATCCAAATATATTTAACTTACACACTGATTTGATAATTTTATGAATATTTGAAGCATAATCGTAACCAATAAAAATACTTCTAATTTCTGCATATCTCTGTACCAAACTATTTGCAATTCTTATCTCTAAAGTAACTTCAAATTTCATAAAATATGTTTTATTACTTCCTATGTTGTCAAGTATAATTTCTTGACACTGCAAATTAGTCGTCAAAATTAGTAACTGACCATACGAGTGTATCGAGCCATATCTCCCCGTGGAGCATTCTATAATTCTCGACGCAGATAATTTATTACTAAATAAACCTAACAATTCATGTTGAGTTATATACACGCATCGTCGAGCACATATTCTAGTTGTCTGCCAGTCGACCTCTTCAGCCATAGCTGTTGAATTTTGAGTTTTTTTTTCAAATACACGGTAAATCAAAATTAATCATGCATAAAGAAAACATAACTGTCACTGTTATAGCGAATTTATTTCATAAATACAGATATTATATGAAAGCATAACTCTCCATATTTCTATCGACAAGCACAGATATTCGATTTCGAGGCTTTTTATGAAACGCATCCGAATTGTTTACTTCTTAATTATTAATAACCCGGCACTATTTTATTAAATACTAGCCGCTGCGCGGCCAGCCTTCGTCTGGCTTTTAAGTGTACCGGAAAAATGCCTAAAGAGAACACCAAACATTCAATTTGAAAACTGCACAGAATTTTACTCTGCAGAACAATTTTATCGAAAAAGAAACAAACAACAACGGAAAAACAAATTCAGTTAAAAATGCATTACATATAAAAAGCATACAACGAAATAAGCAATATCCCTTAATACAAATATTAATTATCCTAATAAATAAATGAACCAACTTCCTGCTGCCTTCTCTAGACAAACGTCCAGTATCCAAGAGAAACATTAAATTTAAAAACTACACAGAATTATCGCCCTCATTTTTCCGGTTGGCAATAGTGCTGATATCAGCAACAATGGCTGCGTGGCATTGTTGTTCATTTAATGAGAGAAAATCATCAATTTGATACTATTTCATTAAAAAAAAACTCATTCGAATTTTTAAAAATCGATGTGCACTGGCTCTTGTCTAGATGCATCCTGTGTACCAAATTTCATAGGCCTGGGTCTATTAGCTTACCCGCAGTACGAACGAAAGACACCTACACACACAGAAAGACTCGTCCTTTTAAATATAGATATGTAAATTAATTAAACAATTTACCTTTGCAAAAAGAAACAATCTTTCAATTTCTTAAACTGTTCAATAGAGTGAAATCTCGCTTTGCTATAGCCCATTATGTCTTAAAATGACGCGATTTCGTCAGAAAACATAAAATTAAAAAAAAAAAATCTAATTCGAATTTCGAAAAACTCGCTTCGAGGTGCACTGGCTCATGCAAAAAAATCATGCAAAACTTTTCAATATCTTACAAACAGTGAAATAAGCAAAAAATAACATGAAAGAAACTCAAAAAACAAAACATTTCGCGCAGAATTTTACTCTGCAGAACAACTTTATCAAAAAAGAAATCAATAAAAATGTATTATATATATAAAAAATGACAATGAAATATGCAGTATCCCTTAATACAAATATTACTTATCCTAATAAATAAATTAACCAACTTCCCTTTGCAAAATCTTAAGAACTCAAATGGCATAAACAGATTAAGAACTTAAACAGATTGAAAAATATCATGCAAAACTTTTTTATAATTAAAATTATATATAATTAAAACATAATATTACAATGAAATAAGCAATATCCCTCGATACAAATGTTAATTATCCTAATAAAGTAATTAAACAATTTACCGTTTCAAAAAGAAACAACTTTTTAATTTCCCAAACTTTTCAGTCTCTTAAAAACAGTAACATAAGAAATACGATGAAAAATCGTTGAAAAACCGAAATTTTTAAAAGAATGAAATTATTCAAAATGATGCTTCATCAAAATCTATCAACAACGATAAGAAAGGAAAATTGTTGCCAAAACTACATTTTAAAATATCCGAGATGTGAGAAGTGTATTCGGAAGATTCATTTAAAAAATTTTAAAAAAATACAAAATATTATTATTTTTCCAAAATTCTTTTTTTAAAAGGAGTCGAAAGGATTAAAGTTCAACGTGTCCGAAAATCAAAGGAAAATAAACGGCACATTTTTTAAAATAAGTTTTTTAAAAAAAAATTCCGCCGAAAAGGTGTTAAGCTCACCTTCCTAAATAAATTCGTATTGAATTGATTTATTGAAATACAAAATTTATTTTAAGTTCGTAAAATAGCTAAGTCTCACGCTTCACGACGATATAAAAATGAAATGTATAGAGTGAAATCTCGCTTTCCTGTAGCCCATTATGTCTCAAAATGACGCGATTTGGTCACAAAACTTAAAATAAAAAAAATTCTAATTCGAATTTCGAAAAAATCGCTTCGAGGTGCACTGGCTCTTGTGTAGATACACCTATGTACCAAATTTCGTGGCCCTGGGTCTATTAGCTTACTCGCAACACGAACGAAAGACAAACACACACACAGACTCTTTGTTTTATTATATCTAGAGACTAGCGGAAGTATCCGATGACAGTTAAGTTAGATTGAGAGTAATGCATCAAAAAACAAACAGAACGATACCGAGCGTGCTTGGCTTGTGGGAAGTATGGAAATGCAGCTCATTTTACAGAAAAATGTAAACTGACCGAGAGTGTGAGGACGAGATTTGGAAAAATAAATGAACAGAATGTAATTGAAAAAAAGAAAATTCTTGAATAGCTATGCAACAGAAATTATGAGGATCGTGAATGATAACAAGACTATCATAGGAATAGGACATTAAATATTTTAGTTTTTCTTTAGTTTACGAATTTATGAGTTGTGTGTGTGAGTTATGTAGTCTTACTATTTTTAGTTCTCTAACCGAGTATGCTTATGATTTTCCTTATTTTGTATTGTGTGAATACATTTTTAAAGATACACAATCTGTGTTAATCTGTTTAACCTGTGTTTTAATCTATTGTTTTTAATCTTTTAACTGTTTTTTTTTGCTTTGTTTTGTTTGTTTGTCTGCGTCGGGTATGCTGCGTTAACTATGAGGCCGATTATTGCCGCCTAGGAGAGTTGCAGGTCACTCGTAAACTAAACTAAACCGCTGTAATTCTTCTCTAATAATGATGCAAAAAATACGATTCATAGTCATACATTTTTCCGTCTGATGCGATATGAAACCCACGTAAAAAATTTCAACAGAAAAATAAGCCAATTTTCTCTCATTATATCAGTAACAATGGCATGCAGTTTTTAATGATTTTCGTCTTTCTAATCAAATAGTCTTAAAAGCTCAAGTTCCATCCAATATTTCACCTGTGTTCAATTTTATTCTATTAAATGTGTCAGGACTGAGTGTTCGGTGCATATTCCTGGTGAACATCTTCGTGAAACTTTAAGTCCTGATCTTGAACAGGGAGCTGAATGCAGCTATGTTCTGTGGTAGAAAACTGTGGTTAAGTGGTAGAAGAACTGCATTTCAGAAGGATTTAAAATCCTCTTTTATTAAACCACAATTATATACAGCCTCTTCCCAACTCGGGAGGGATACAGAAAATAATGACCGCACTTGGGTCTAAACTGAACAATCAGATAATTTAAACTAAAGCTAATTAGAAATTAAGTAGTCGTTGCTCACAGAGCTATAAACGCGAGGTTGGCCTCTATGCTAAAGGTTGCGTACCAAGATTTAACTAATACTAACGCACTTAGATTTACTTCAATAAGTAATAGCGTAACATCGCTACGGCTTAGAATTTAAATACTAGCTGGTCAGGCGAACGTCGAACAGAGTAGCAGTGGTCTGAGACTAAAAGCTCTCTCACACTGAGAGGTTCCTACCTACCGTTTAAATAGAAACTTGGCTCCACTTCAAATTAGCGTAAAGCTGAAACGCGCGCTCATTCTAACGGAAAGTTGAAATAAGAGCAGATAGAAAAAGGCAAATTAAAATAAATCTTTGTTAGTTTAACTAAAACCTTAAAATGTGGCAAAAAATTGATCATAATTGATAAAAAATCAATAATGTGAACAAACACGCAAACAGACATTCTTCTTTATATATACAGATTTTGTAAAAGTTAGAAATGTTGTATTAACAAACTTTACGATTTGAAAAGCCAGCAGTAGCAACACGTTTCGAAATAAACATTTTGATCTCCAACGCGCCAGACTGCTGCCACTAGAAAAAATGAGTGCGAAAATGAGCGCTTTCAGAGTTTTTAGTTAATATTTCGGCTGATTAAAGTCGTACGAAGATGGGAATAGTCGAAATGACTTCCCACGAATTTTTGGAATTGCGACTAATGTATTTAATGTTTGGCAATGCTATTTTTATTTCATCGTAAAACTTGGAAATTTTTTATTAACAAACTCTATGATTTGAAAATCAGCAATGGCAGTAACTTTCGAAATGAAGCAGACTCTTTGTAATTTCTTTCAGACATAACGATAATTCGCTTCACGTCTGTTAGGGTTTAGGACTGATTAACTTTTACCAGATAACGAAAACCCTATAAGTTCAACAACAACTTTTAGAAAACAATCAAGCTTTCCAAAAATATCAAAAGTAAATAAAACTTTGAAAGAACGAGAATGGATTGGCCCAAGAACTCGAATCTCAGTTCGAGAATATTCATGTTTCCTCAGTTAGAAATAACGATTCTCTTTTCTCAAGCTATTATCAAGGCTGCTAAGCTTATAAATAATCAACGATATATAAGTGAGAAGTAAATAATATAAATATAAGCTCTTTCGGATAGAGAATCTGATCCCGTTTCAGAAAACATTCCTCTCAAATCCGATTAACAACAGAAAGGACCAAGAGGTCAAAGGATGTTTAGCGATGGAGACAAAGTACAGCAGCAAAACAGAAATGTTTTAATAATTTTATAAGAAATAACAGAGAAAAAGAAAGTTTATAGCTATATTAAAAAACCAAAAAATGGTGCTGGCAAGAAATATTGTGTAGCTTAAGGGAAGAGTTTTATGCTATGATAAATACGCTGCCAATACATTTGGTTCAAACAACCAATTTTTGAGTAAAGCGTTCAAGAAAAAGAAGAAGACCAGTAAAAAGAAATGAACAGGGGCGCAAATTCATTAGTAAATTCTCAGGAGATGATTTCCGGGATTCTGATGTTATGTAGCATAGAGAAGCCGTTAAGCTTTTGGAATGCAGAAAAAACACACATTATGACGATATTCAGTCTGAATCTCTAAACGATTTGGAGAAAAATGTCTCAAAAATACTTTGGACTTATTAAATATAAATTGGAATACTGCTTTCATTATGATTTTGAAAATTACCATTATTATTGTTATTTAAATTTATTTCGTTGTAGAGTAATTAGATTTCAAAGCAGGAAAGATGAAGAAAATGACCAAAGCCTTCGTCGGGATTCGAACCACGGACCTCTCGAATACGCGCCGAGCGCGCTGACCACTGCACCACGAAGGCATGCGAAGAAGGCGGGAGAAATGTCTTATACACTCCCCCTTTTAAAGGGGATGAGGGGACCCAATCATCAAATCCTGGTGGTCAAGAAACATCATCCACCACCTTTTTTAGTTCGGCCGCCAGTGTAGAGACATTAAATTTTTCAGCGCTGTGTTAGGAAATCTGCAAATGGCGCTCGAACTAAAAAGATAGTGGATGATGATTCTCCACCACCAGGATTTGGCGATTGTGTTCCCCTAATGCCAGGCGCGTATTCGAGAGGTCCGTGGTTCGAGCCGCGGCGAAGGCGTTGGTCATCTTTTCATCTCTCCTGCTTTGAAATAACCTAATTACTCACACAGATGATCAGTTCGTAATAACAAAACGTAGCAGGCCTAAAAATTACAAAACCATTTCGCTTAAGATGTTCCTATCCTCATACATCTTCAGAGGACTTTTCCGAAATTTTTACCAACACGTTTAGAATGTCATGTTACTCTATCACACGTTAATCATCTATGTGAATTAAAAAATGTTGTCATTGCATAAATCGCGAGAACGTTAATGTTCCATCCACCACAGTTTAGTAACCGCCCTATTCTCAGAGTGTTGTTAACCTAAGAGCTTTAATTTATCTTCCAAATTTTGTAAATACATTTTTAAATAATTTTAAATCATCATTTTATTCTTAATTATTTTACCTGCATAGTTTAAAATTCAAATAAATATATAGTATATCCAGATAATAAATTTTATGAATATTTACGGCATGTTTTAATTAATAAAAAATTTTCTCAATACAGAATCATCGGCTTTTATGCTTTGTGTTTTGTGTAATACGATGAAATGTAAAATTAGGAAAATAATAACAGTGCCGTTAATTATTTTTTCAAACAATGATTCAATAATTAGTTTGTAATTTATTTTATAATTTAATAATCAGTTTGAAATTTTTGCAATTGTATAACCAACAACAAAGGATACTACTTCTTAATAAACAGAGCAGCATTGATAAATATAATGGCATTTAATGTGACCATTAAAAATCGTGCAGTTTAATAATTTTATAATTTTAATTTAAATAAAGCGTTTTTGCTACCCAGCTGAAATTTAATCCTATCGTCAAAGCCCCAGCCAAACTGCTAAAGATCTCTCCAAAACACTACAGAACTTCTCCCTGGAACTCAGTTAATATTTAAGTACTTCATCGTATTGATGATAATGCATCGCAGGTGTTGCCATCCCAGTAAATGCCGGTTTCTCTTTCGGACGATCGCCTGCATTATTAAAATTCGAGTCCCGGTCATCTTCTCTCATTTTCCCCTAAGCGAATTATAAACCCATTTACGCTGACAGGCCTGTCACGTGATTGACAAGTCGAAGGGAAACTTTTAACCGAAATTTTAAAATGAGTTGAAAAGATGCAATGATTTCGCCGGAGCCGAGGGATAAACAAGCGAACGCTGCACCGCCTTTATTTCGATATTCATTCAATTTTCGGCTGTTTCAGAATTTACGCACCACTCTCGAACGAAATTAATTCTCATGAATTCTTAAAGCTTCGATGGCTTCAAAATTTTGTCCGATATGATGCAATTTTCTCTTTATACAGATATTTTAAGTGTATACATAAGTTTTCTAAAAAAAAGTGTTTTTTTCCTTACGTAAATATTCATCTATAACAAACTTGATTATAACTCTTTCTGTGCTAGAAACTTCCTTAGCGGAGTCTTCCCAAATTGATTCTATTATTACGTGATGTTAACTGCTTCTGCATTCGTCTTAATCGATTATTTTCCATCTGAAAATTATTCACGATTGTTGGAATCAGAGCAATGAAGGAGCTAAATGGGGAAGGAAATGCCTAACGTACGTTTTGGCGAGCGTTTGATCTGAAGCTAGCATTATACTGTTCCTCTGAGACGAATATTCACTACTGGTTCCTGGTGACCTAAGGACCACCAGGAATCAGTAATCTTAACAATATCGTTCTGCTTAAATTAATTTTAGTGATCTATCTAACTCGATTGCCAGAGATTGCTTTCCAGAATACAGTGGTCCCGGTGACCATGTCTAAGTATACTTTTCTATCCAGTAGTAAGTAAGTATACTTTTCTATCTTTCTTTTTCGGCCGAGCGGTAAAGACGCTGAACACTGGTAGTTCGGTCCGAGGTTCGAATCCCGCGAACGGGCTGGCTGCATGGGCGTTTTCGTGGTTTTCCCCATGTGTAACGTGTATACGAGCCAGTTTCCGTTAGAAAGTCCTCCACGAAAGCATCCCTCCCTTTAGGCAGATAGCCCTCGTGTACTTTGCCATAATTGAATAACCTAACCTAACCTAACCTAGCAGTTGACCGCAACGTATTGTAACGCTTTTTTCTTCTTCTTCTAACGTACGTTAAGGGTTCGCGGATTTGGAGTGAATAACGACGACACTCGGTAAAGTATCGAAACACACTATTGGACACAATAGTGTGTTTCGATACTTTGAATTTTATTGGCCAGTATGTTTCAAGACAGCTTCGTAAACACGTTTACAGTCGTCGAAGAACTACTACAAACACACTGAGACAATCAGCGACACAGCTTTTAGGCTATCAGGCTATAACGGTGGAGACAGCTTCACGGCAAAGCACCAGAGTACAGCTCCCGACTCTGCTCAGTCGTTCTAGGAACTTTGCGTACTCTCGAGTTTCTCCACGCAACTCGCGATGTACTCGACGCTGCGACTCGGTTCGATCGTTCTCGGAGCTCAACACATTCTAAGGTAAAACTCGGCAATGCACTAACTAGCGATACACTAAGAAACTCTCTCGATGCACTCGATGATCAACTCGGCTACAAGACACTCACTCACAGACTGACTGTCAACTCGCTAAACTAGGAATTGACTACGCACTGACTCTCTCTCCGCGTACCAGAAGTGTTTATGTAGCTTTTGGCTTGTGTTCAGAACATTCTCGGCTAAACCAGTAAGAATTCGTTCCAGAAGGTTTTCCATCCGACTATGGCATATCGCCCATTCTGTCGCCAAATGGGGCAACCCTGCCGTCCATTGCCATTTTCTGGCAACCCTAAGCCTGCTTTGCGGGGAAGCTATCTTACCGCGCCTGGACATTTCGTAACACTATCACAGATTTATAGGTTACCAGTGACCAACAGCCTCGATGTACAGGGGTTTTCACGGATTAATTTTAACTTATAAATATATTGTTACGGATTTCATATTTATTTGGCTATTTATTTAGAATTGTAATTAAAGTTGGTTTATTTTCCCGTGCAACGCACACGATTTTTGAAGAGAAAGCTACGTCGGAAAAATATAAATAAAAGAGCGCGTGCATTTAATGTTTAATAAATAAATATCTCGTAATTAGTGTTGCCATCCAGAAAAATCAAGATTGTTCTAGTGGTAACTAAAAAGCTTATAAAAGCCGAATTGAAACACCTCATCTCAGTTGTAGTTGTAGCTGTTTAAAGGGAACTACTGTTTATTTACTTAATGCTGTTATTGATTGTAGCGATTTCGCTGTGAGATAGAATTATTTTATCTGTTTTGAACTGAGTTTTCCTAAACGTTTGAGATATTGTGCGAATATCTCTGAAGAAATATTTCAGCATTTTGATTTTTTTCTTGTGGAAAGAATAAATTTTTTTAACTTTTTAACTACTTGGGCATTCAGTCCATAACGAACTCGTACGCAAGCAACAATATATATACCATACAATCTCCACCAATGATCTATGCTTTTATCATTAGTGACTGTCAACTTGTGGATTGGCTGTGATCAGAAGCTTTAGAGGGAGTTAATTTTTTTGAATTTTATAATCTTTCTATATTTATTGCATTACCTCCCACAAGCAACTTGTAGGTCGGACACCAAAGACCGTCAACTTGTACTTTACCAAGATCCAACAGCTTTGATGAGCACCGATGTTCTTAATTTCAATTTAAGAAGTTCTTTGCACGAGAAAGCACAAGAAATATGCTGGGGCATACTTCCAATTATTACATGAAAGCATAATATAACATTTCAAGTATCATGAATTTCCTGTTTCCAAACTGAGATTAAGTAGTCTCTATATTGGCACAAACGCTGGGAATTTTCAAAAATGTGCCAATATGGAAATCACGGAACCCAATGATAAAATTTAAATGAAAAGTCAAGTAATAAAATCTAATCCAGAATTTAAATGCGACTGTTTTCGTTTTCCCCCAAGGCAAAAATACCAACGAGTGCAAATACTGTTCAACTATTTCAGCTGCAGATGAGCCTGCAAAATTATTAGTTATCCTCAAACACGGAAAGTAACACAGCATGCAGAAGTATTACAGGGCTTTCCCAGTAAAGATGCAACTAACGCGTCAAAGCTATGCTCAACCAGTTTAATGTTAATAAGTACACTGCTGGCCGCCCAAATTGCAACACCAAGAAAGACAAGAGATATCACAACAAAATTTATTTAGTAAATAACATCTTGACCAAGTATCAAATGATTAAATTTATAGACTTCTGTGAACACAATAGAATAAGTTTAAGCAGAATAAGTTTGAACGGCAGGTTAGGAAAAATGGTGCATTCAGCGATCTATTTCGTATACATACCCACAATGTTTTACAACGCTGAGAGAAAAATTGTATTAGAAGCTCTGTTTCGCGTTGGACAACCAAGCACAGGAAGGTTTTTCTTCTGGGTTGTATACTTCTTCTGCACTTCTGGTAAACATTTTCACGAAAACGTTTCTCATTGCGGTTAACCTCCGTAGGTCTGATTAGACCACTAGACTTACAATAGCAACCTTACAAATGTAAATCATATTTCAAATTCAGCCATTCGTAGCTGCTTATAAAATGCGTAAATTTAAAAACTGTAAGTGTTCGTCCTAGTAATTTAAATCGAAATTTTATTTTTAATAACATACATGATTGATAGTTTTAAATGCCTTTCAGTTTTAGAATGCTCAGCTGATTGTTTTCTTCAATATGCTGCTTTATTGTAATCAATAAAAATCCTATATCCATATATATATATGGATTGACTTGAAATTTTGCATAGTTACTCATTCCGCGCTGTAGATGTGCACTAATAGATTTTACGTAAATCCTGTCGAAATGGATTTTTGTTAAGTCAAAACTCTTTTTTTTTTGTGTGTGTGTGAGTTTTGACTTTGATTCACTGACTGGCACTCTATTTCCCGACTTTAAATTAAAAAAATTTACATTCATTATCAATTCGAAATGAGACATTTCGTCCATATAAGAAGTCTAGGTTCACATTCAAATAGATAGTGTGCCCAGCAAAGCGGGCGGTAGTTAGCTAGTAATATATATGTTAGCACAAAATTGTTTTATTTATCAATTATCGAAATGGACTATGATTGCTTTAGTCCAAATATTCGTAGCTGTATTCTATAACTTGTTTATTAACTAAAAACTATTTCAGTTCGTAAACATCAGTCCTTTCCAATCCCTTGCTTGACCTCCATGTCCTTAGATTGATGATCGTATGCTTAAGAAATAATAACAGAGAAGAAAAACTCCCCAAACGAACAACTTTTCCAAACTTCTCCAAAACCGTAGTTATTAAGAAACATTTCCTAAGAGCAGGTGTTTCGTTTCACCAGGCAAACCCGGAAACGCAAATTTTTCCCTTTCTCTCTTTTTTTCCTCCCTATTCCATGCAATGATCTTGAAACTATGTTCACATGAAAGAAAAACTGCGTATACTTTTAGCAAAACAGTAAGAGGAGAAAAAAGCGTAGCAAGATGATTCATTATCACTTTTCTTCCTTCCATCCCCGTGAGCAATTCCAAAAGCCTCTTCTAAAGCTATTTGTGGGACATTCAATTTAATTTTGCCAACTTTCCAGACATGCATAGAGGAGAGAGAAGGATGCCGAGGAAGAAAAGTTATCTTCCGTCTGCCGTTACTTCCGTTCCAGCGGCACGCGATGCTCTAAGTCACGTGATTATACCTTCTGTGAAAATGAACGAAATATTCTTTACGGTAGCAGATTTGAGGTTGGCAGGAGCGTTTTCGGTATTCTGTGTAAGGTTGAAATTCCAAAAACGGATTTCTCCCGCAGGTTGAGACTTTCTAAATTCGGAGATGCATTACTAAAATTTACAGCTTTTCTGGAATTTATTGCTTTCGCACATAAGAAAGGTCTTTACTCACTTTTCACAAAATGTTTTGCCGCAACATTTCTCAGTATATTTATCATCAATGCATCTTGGTAAATATTGGCACTGCATGAAGCGTAAGATTAACTTACCCTGCGCGTGATTTCGCAAACAGTAAGTTGTTCTCTAAATCTTCTGTATTATGCTCTTTTCAGACCGACGGACATGAAACGCAGAGAGAACTTTTACCAAGAAATGCTTTCCTTGCAGAATTAGTTTGAACTGCAGGTTCAAACAGCAAAGAATGCGTTTGGCAGAATAAGTTCTGCAAGGAATTATAACATTGATCTGCTTTTAACATTTGATGTCTGTAACTGTTCAGAAACTTGAACTCTCCAATCGAGCACATCATACAGAAAATTCAGCAATACAGTTACATCTGAATAATTTAAGTCTTTATTTTATTTTTAATAATGTACTTAGCTGAGATAAATTAAAATTTAAATTATGATGTGCAACTTGATAGGGGTACGTTTAAACACGTCATTAAAGAGTTAAAAGGTGAATCTGAAATTGTAAAAACAACAACCTTCTATTTAACATAAAGAAAAACATATCATCTTGAGAGTAAAAAACCTGATGTATACACCACACGACTTCCTTGTACGGAATATTAAATTCCACGCAACTTTCCTGGATTTTATTAAAACACATTGAATTAACTGTTGAATTTTTAATTAAATCTAATTTGTCGATAACGTCAAACTGCAATAGAATAAATGCACTATTTAAAGTTCACTATTTTTATTTACCATAGTCACACTTCGGCGCTAATTCACTTAATAGCGTTACATTTCATTCATTTTATAAATCAGAGGCGCAAAAATTATACCATCTGAAGAATTATCACAATATTTTCATTAAAAATTGAAAGATATCGAAAAACATAAACACCGAGTACAGTTAAAGCATTTAAAAAAATTTTTTACAATTAAAATTACAATTTGTACGAAATAACCAGCTAATAACTTAAATCATAATTCTAGAATGAATCAAGCATAATTTAATTCGCAATAATAAAAGAAGAGGTTATTTTGTTGGTGCTAAGCTTAGTTTCTCTAGATTGGCAACAAATCCACTATTCTGCTAAGCTTCAAACGTAAACAAATATGTCCGCTATCATAACCAAAAATTAGGCTTAGCCACAGTTCAAAAACTTTTAAATTGTTGATAATTCCACAATTATTGCATGCGGGTTAACGAAGGGCATAAAAATCTAAATGAAAGATAAGAAAAACATAATTCAATCATTTTTAAAACAAAAAATGCACAATTTACAAATTATAAGAATAAAGAAACTGGGCTCACTAAGCCGAGTAACAGAGTGCATATACATATACACTCACGTTTGTGAAAATTGCAGCACCATGAAGGACTTAGGCGAGTGAGCTGAAATTTTCAGGAAATGCAAAGTAGCACATGATATGCAAATGATTAGAATTGCAAATCCGTAGCGCATGCGTATGAACGGCTGATGGATCCGAATAAATAGACGGCTGTAGCGAGGTGTGTATGGTTATCGGGGGTTATCTGCTAGTGGTAAACGTTAACTCAATCTGTACTTATGCCTCGTCGACGAAAGAGAGCGAGATTTGAACAACTTACAGAGTTTGAACGAGGGAGAATCATCGGCCTTCGTGAAGCTGGATTGTCGTATCGTGCAGTAGCCTCTCGTGTGCAGCGTAACAGCAGCACAGTGATGCGCGTTTGGAAGCAGTGGACGGACGAGTGTCGGACAACTCGGAAATCCGGGAGTGGACCCCGAAATGTGACGTCAGCTCGCGATGATAGACACCTGGTCCGCATGGCGCGGACGGACCGTACAGCTTCCTCTAGACAATTGGCAGCACTGTGGTCAATAGCTACAGGTGTTTCATTGTGTGCTTCATCAATTCGTAGACGTCTGCTGCAGTGTGGACTGCGCGCACGGACTCCTTTATACAGGATCCCCCTAACGCACGACCATCGCCGCCTGCGGCTACAATGGGCCAATCAGCATAGAGACTGGCGTGCTGATTGGCAGCATGTCGTGTTTTCTGACGAATCCCGCTTTAATTTGTGGTACCATGATGGCCGCATTCGTGTCAGACGCTATGCCGGTGAACGCCACCTTCCGGAGTGCATTATCGAACGCCACAGTGGACGAACACCCGGAGTTATGGTCTGGGGCGCCATAGCATATCATAGACGATCTCAATTGCTACGAATTGTGGGCAATCTGAACAGCAACCGGTATATCCGTGAAGTTCTACAGCCCGAAGCTGTTCCCTTCCTTCAAAGCTTGCCAGGCGCTGTATTTCAACAGGACAATGCCCGCCCTCATACTGCTCGGATTGTTAAATCCTTCTTTGCAGCGCAGCAGGTACAGCTTCTTCCTTGGCCTGCGTGTTCCCCGGATATGTCGCCAATTGAACATGTGTGGGATGTCATTGGTCGGCGTCTTGCTCGTGATCCTCGTCCTGTTGCGTCTGCAGACGAACTTTGGGTACGCGTACAAACGATATGGAATGCTCTTCCTCAGTCAGACATTCAAACTTTGTTTGACTCCATGCCACGTCGTCTAGCAGCACTTATTGCGGCGCGTGGTGGCCACACAAAATACTGATTCTGATCTCTTGTTCTTGTTTGTTTGCTTTGAACATTTAATCATTTATTTGTACCACTACCACTCAACTGTGTATTAAATTGCATTCAATTATGACGATTCCTTCTTGGTGTTGCAATTTTCACAAACGTGAGTGTATATATATACATATATTTGTATACTTTTGGTGCGGCCGATTGCAACCAAAAGGCGAGATGCACATTTAAATGTTATAGCAACCCTAGATACAAAATTTCAACGTTCTGAGGCTCCTCGTTTTTGAGTTATGCGAGATACATACATACACGTGTACGTACGCACAGACGCCACGAAAAAAATCTTTTCAAAATCCATTTTAAATCAGTTTTATAATTACTTGGGGGTAAAAGAGTCCTTTATTCGGTTCTTACATACGGATGTCCCTCAAAAACATTGTTAAGTTGCATTCAATAGTGGTCAAAATAGATGTTTTCGTTGAAATATGGTACCCGAAATTTTTCGAGATTACGATACTTCCTTTTTACTTCGTACAAGGAACTAAAAAAGGTATTTATTGTACGTAAACAGCATGGCCTAAAGACAAAATAATTAAATTTGTAAGTAGTTTAGGGTTTACAGGCGTGCGAAATTAGCAGAAACAGTTGCCACCCCTGACAGCCAAAACGGCGGTTATCCGGTTAGACATGGAGTCAAGTTGGGTTCGGATAACAGAAACGGGCAACTCATTCCCTGCTGCTTCAAGTCTATGTCACACTTCATCAACCGTAATAGTCGAAGACAATGGCTGGCCAATCTCTCAGCAAGCCATGGCCAGATGTTTTCAATGGGTGACAGATCTGGAGACCGTGTAAGGCAGGGTAGCAATCGAATACCCGAGAAGAAGCTTAAAGAATTGAGATATAAATGAAGTAACTTTATAGAGTAAGGAAAGCGAAAGATTTAGGAAAAAAGGGGATAGTATTCAAGAGGGTATAACTAATAATTAATGACTACTTAATCCTTTATGTAAAGTCAAAAGAAGGATGCTTCAAAAGAAAACGATATAGGGGAAAAAGGTATTAAATTACAAATAAAGGTATTAAAAAGAAAAAGGAAAGCGTTCAGTAGAAGACTCGAAGAATATGTTAACAGATAAAGAAGATGGATTCCTTATTCGCCATATTAAGTAAAAAGGTTAAAGATATATAAGAAGAAAATACAAGAAAAATGGAGGATAGAAATTAAGATAGAAGAAAAGATTTAGT
>KK115846.1:43033-75833 GCA_000611955.2 Stegodyphus mimosarum | reverse complement strand
CTTTCCCTATGCTTTACTGTCTAGGGAAGTCGAAGTAATGATCGATGTGCTGATAGTTCACGCTGTTGCAACATCAGTGCACCTTATGATCGAATCCTGGGCGTACTGCAACCATGCCAATTTCCTGCCTATGGAATTATTCCTAATAATCCTTGATGTGCTTGTGCGGTTTCGCAGGGATGACTTCAAAATATATCTGTCCTCTCAGGTGTTAGTCATGGGAAGGCGTTGAGATCTTGCATGCCATTCAGTGGTTACAGCCGAAAACATCGCGACAAAAACATCGCGGACAAAAACGTCGCGGTGAAAACAACGCAAAGCGAAACGTCGTGGTACAAAATACCGTGGGACGAAATAAAGCTAAGAGAAATCATCGCAGTTCTGAAACATCGTGAAATATCGTGGTCGAAAATAAAGCGGCTCAAAAACTTCGCAGTTAAAAAACATCGTCGTCGAAAATATCGTGGTAAAAAATAAAGTACCTACAAATCATTGCGTGTCGATAACATCGCACACATGCGTTTTTCAAATCCCATACTGACATATTACGTAACTGACTTTCGTCATAACTAACAAATCGGCATCCAAAAAATTGATTGCACGCTATACAGGAAAATGTTAACGACACTATAAGAATAAACGGAAACAAAACAAAATATAATTTTCATTGAAATAATATCAGATTAACAAATGTGAAACAATATAGTTTGATAATTGACTAAGCAATTTTTAGAGGTAACCTCATGCAGTTATTTATCTTGCATTTTTAGAAAGTATTCTTCATAAAAAAATTATCAGTAAAACTTTATAAAAAATTACCCTTGTTAATTAACTATGTAAATTTAAAACTCTATTAAGTTCTATAAGTTGCATTAATTTTCTACTTATTTTCAATCTTTAAATGCTTAAATTTCCTTCTCATTTTTTCAGCAAAAACTTATTAGTTCATTCAAAAATATGACATACAGAATTAAAAGAATTCCTTTTTCCTTCTTGCGTTCCCAAATCATTATGTGAACAAGCATTTCCAACTTTTAAAACCTAACACATATACGCGATGTTATCGTCACACGATGATTTGTGGTTACTTCATTTTTTACCACGATATTATCGTCGACGATGCTTGAACCGCTTTTATTTTCGACCACGATATTTTGTACCACGACATTTTCTCCTGGCGTTGTTTTCTCTGCGACATATTCGTCCGCGATATTTTCGGCGGACATCTCGTTCAGTATGACCCTCAGCAACCCATTGATTCCATATTAGCATGACAGTGGTTGTATGTCGACCTGTGCGATGGGTGATATTAGAGAACGATAATCCACACTCTGTATAGGCAACGATCCTGCCTCTATCGAATTCCGACACTTGCTGCGAAGCATTTCTTCTTATTATTCGAGGAATAACATGATATTCTAAGCAAATTCGGACCTTACAAAGCGCTTTCCGAATGAGATATCCACTACACAAGTTTTCTTTTATGCAGTGCTGTCGTTTCTCCCTCCTGTGTCGTCTAAACGTGCTGAATACTAATCATTTGCATGTCAAAATCTCTTCTTCTTTTCATGTGATTTTGACGTTCCTCAGATCATTTCTTCCTGGTGCCGCAACTTGAATGGCCAGTGGTGTATTTCCATTCCTTTTATAAAAATAAAAGATAAAAATATCAGCTACAATTTTTCAGTTACAAGCTGGAGCAATAACTTTAGGATGTTAAATTGTAATCTGGAAAACCAGACTGAAAGCTTTATTTTACATACATTATTTAACTCTAAAGGATGCGCTTTAACTGTATTAAAATACGCTTTAGCTCCATACTCTTTTTTTCTCCTCTTTCGAATATTTTATTTTCATCCTTTTTTTCCCTCTGCGTGGTGGCGCTCTTCATTATAATCTAGCGCCCCGGGGAAGTTTTCCATCACGGCCATTTCGTGACTCAAATCTTCTGCACGTATTCGTCATGAAACGGTTCTTCTCGCTCGTGTTATGCAAGCTTATTTTACGTTGCACGAGTAACACGCACAAGAATATGTCGAGGGTAGAATAGAACGAATTTTTAAAACCGTGTCTTGATGTGGGGCCGACCACTTTTATATCTTGTTAATCTCGTTAGGAAATATTTCTTTCTTCTACAGCCCATGAATAATGAAAAATCAATAAAAAAAACTCACGTTCTTATTGCCCTTTTTATCACTGCCTCCGTTAGAGAAACGTGACATGCATACTTGAATAGCCTTTTAATATTTTGTTAGGTTCAAAATAGTTGATTTTTACATATCTCGAAAGCCCTGTGGGGGGTTAGTGTTCAATCCTCGAACCCTACGAATACTAATAAGCGATTAATCGCTTAAGCGTGTGAATAGAGACGTAACACTTACGAAGGGTTAACTACCCTTTATTTCTTAGAATAAATATAATGCAAACAACTCCTAACTCCAAACACCAAAGCCTCCACTTGTGCTTGAACTTAAATGAATATAAAATTCAACTTAACTAAACTTAACTAAAGCTGTCAGGACTGAGTGTTCAGTGCATATTCTTGGCAAACATCTTCGTGAAACTCCTTAAGTCCTGATCTTGAACAAGGAGCTGAATGCAGCTATGTTCTGTGGTAGAATACTGTGATTCAATGGTAGAAGAACTGCACTTGAAAGGAATTTAAAATCCTTTTTTATTAAATCACTATTATTTACAAACCGCTTCCCAACTCGGGAGGGATACAGAAATTAAAAGACCACACTTGGGTCTAAAATGAACAATCAGATAAATTTAAAACTAAAGCTAAATAGAACTTAAATAGTCGTTGCTCGCAGAGCTATAACGCGAGGTTGGCCTCTAAACTAAATGGTGCGTAGCAAGATTTACTAATACTGACGCACTTGGATTTATTTCAATAAGCAATCATGCTATGGCTTAGAATTTAAATACTAGCTAGTCGCGCGTCGATTGATCTGAGACTAAAAGCTCTCTCACCCTGAAAGGTTTCTACCTCTGGTTTAAATAGAACTTAGCTACACTTTAAATTAGCATAAAGCTGAAAACGCGCGCTTCTTCTAACGGGAAGTTGAAAATGAGAAGGGATAGAAAGATTTAAATTAAAATAAAACTTTGTTAGTTTAACTAAAACCTTACAAAGCTAACTGAAAGATATAGCCGAAGACATCAAGATTCTAAGTAGTTGGCCCCTAAATCTTAATTAAGTCGGGGAAGTCAAACTAAGGTCTAAAATACGGCCGAGCGTAGCTATAACGTAGATAATTTGTCTTTAACGCAACCTCAATTCGGCCATTGACAAAGCATGTGATTTTCAATTTCTCTTCAAATTTAGTTATCTCAAATTAATTAACTTAATTTAACGATTTAAATGCGGTACATGCTCTTGTTATCAAACTTTTGACTGCCAACATGTAAGTTATCGGTGCCTCTGTTTAATTTTTTTTAATGATATCTGTTAATTTACTTCGTCGTCTCACAATGGTAACAGTCAACCAGCAGGATTGCCTACATATTTTAATAATCTGTTCGATTGCTAGGGTATTAAATGCATTTAATTTATTATCCTTCCGCCAAAAACCTTTAATATTACTACAACAGAAAAAATAATTTCTAAAGCTACATATTGCCTTACTTGGAAGAGAACTTTATTTTCAATGAATTTCTAACTGATATAAATTGAAATACATTTAATATATAAAGTATGCGATTCATATATATTAAAATGAATCTAACTTATGTATACCTAATTAATTTTTGTGAATATTGCAGCCGTATTAATGAAAAGTATTCCTTATGAGATTTGTTATATATCTTGCACAGAAACACTTGGGAATTTTTTACTTCCTGGTACGAAGTAAAAAGGAATTATTGAAATCGCGAAAAATTTCGGTTATCATATTTCACCCAAAATATCTACTTTGACCGCTATCGAATGCAATTTAGCGATGTTTTCGTACCTGAGAACAGAATAAAGGACTCTTTTTCCGAAAACAAATAATAAAATTGATTTAAAATGGATTCTGAAGAGATTGTTCGTGACGTCTGTGCGTACGTACATACGTACGAACGTACATATTTATGTATCTCACATAATTCAAAAACGAGTATCCTAAGAACGTTGAAATTTTGTATATAGGACTGCTATAACATGTAGATTTTGCACCTCCTATTTTGGTTGATATCCGCCGCACCAAACGTATATAAATTTATGTGTATATATATATTAACTCTGTCACTCGGCTCAGTGAGCTCAGTATTTTATTCTTATATGTTGGTAAATTGTACATTTTTTGCTTTAAAAATGATTGAATTATGTTGTTCTTATCTTCCGGTTAAGGTTTTTATGTCTTTAGTTAACCTGAATGCAATAGTTGTAGAATTATTAACAATTTAAAAGTTGTTTAAGTGCGGCTAAGCCTGATCACTTTTCTCATGGCGGACATATTTGTTTACATTTGTAACCTAGGAGAATATTGGATTTGTTGCCAATCTAGAGAAACTAAGCTTCGCAACAACAAAGATAACTCCTTTTATTATTGCGGCGAATTAAATCATGCTTAATCCACTCCGGAATTTATTCGTGGAAATAAGTGTCTAAGATCTACTTCGTAATTTTTAATATAGATATTTTGAGTTTTTATGTGTTTATTTTTGCTTTGTTGCAAAGTGAGAACTGAACTAATTGAAAGAGAAATACGGAATCGTCTGCAAAAAACTATTTCTTTCTTATTTTTTGTTTGTTTAATTTCTTTTAAACGTCGTTTTATATTCATTATAGTATTTGAATAGAACATGTAGCAACGATTATGTAATTCTCCAGATGATATACATAATTTTTTTGCATTCTTGTGAATTATAAAATGAATGAAATGTAACGCTGTTAAGTGAAGCTAGCGCCAGAGTGTCGCTGTGGTAAACAAACATAGTGAATTTTAAAGAGTGCATCTATTCTGTTGTGGTTTATGCGCTATGGATGAAGTAGATTTAATTCAATCCAATTTACGTTTAAATGAAATGCAAATTGCGTATAATTCAATATTCCGTACAAGGAAGTCATGTGGTGTACACATCAGATTCTTTTAAATCATTCTCGTTTTAAAAGAGGGCGAAGAGTTTGTTTTATAACCTGGAAAAATTTCAAAACTTTGTATCCGATAAATTTTTAGATTTGAAAATTTTGGACCTTAATTAGTCGAGAATAATCCATCAATTTTCAAAGGTTCCATCAAAATATTTAGAAATTAAGTTGAAAACCTCATACAGACTTCATTTGAAAGATTACTTTCTGCTTGCTCTATGTGATATTGCAAACAATATCGAACTAAAATTCTGATATTTTTTGTTTGCCCTTAAACAAAGATACGAGAGAAAAATCGTTTAAATACAAATTTTAAAAAATTGTGAATTGAATTTTCAAAAACGTACTTCACCACATTGCATTGTCTTTCACAAACAGTGAACAAAATTTCAAAACGATAACTTATCAGAAAATGAATAAGAATTCATGACAAACTTCTGATCCTCCGACAAGCAGTATGATAAATAGAGGCTTATAAAATAAATAATAAATAATAAATAAATAAGTTAAATAAAGGCTTATGAAAAGCTAAAATACAAGCAAATAATAGTAATTATTAAAGTGATAAATAAAATGCATAAAATATATGGAACTGTGGGGCTTCACCATCTTATTTCATCGTTCAGTCTTTGAAACTCTTAACACTGGTAAGCGAATAATCGCTTAAGTGTGTGAACAGAGACGTAAGACTCAAGAAGGGTTACCTACCCTTTATTTCTCAGAATAAATATGATACAATCAGCTCCTAACTCGGGGCGTACAGCAAAGCCTCCACTTGGGCTTGAACTCAAATTAATATGAAATTAAACTAAACTAAGCTTAACTAAAGTTAACTGAAAGCTATCAAGATTCTAAGTAGTTAGCCCCTAAACCTTAATTAAGTCAGCGAAGCCAAACAAGGGCCTAAAGTACGGCCGAGCGTAGCAATAGCTTAGAGAGAGACGTAACCAATGGCAAACGCGCGCTAGTCAGGAACTCGGGCTCTCTCACGAAATCAATGAAACATCGACTTAAATACTACTCTTACTCATTTGCATTAACCACGTTCCTGAAAACACATTCTGGTAGGAAATTGTAAGCTGAAGCTAGAAAGGGAAGGAAAGATGTATAAACTTAAATTAACTGTTATAAAATTAGAATAAACCTTGCAAAACTATGGAAGAAAAAAAACATGCAAATCAATTTCTCAGCTCTTTTTAAGAAAAGTAATATTTATTCTTGCTAATTCATAAAACTAAATCGTAATACAATAATAATCTTGCTACAAAATTCCATCTTAGTATTCGATTTTTACTTCGGATGCAGATGACGGTGAACAGAAGAGCAGATGGAAATTTTACGGTTAACCTATTACAGGACGTTGACCGCCCGGTGGCGAAGGGGCTAGCGCGTCGCACAGCTGCACTACAGCTCCGGAGTTCGATTCCCCGGCTGGGCAAGGTTGACTCAAGCTTTCATCCCTTAACTCTTTGAGGGGCAGGAAAAGGCAATTAACTTCTTTAGCAAAAGTTCTTTAGCTTTTTCTTAGCTTCTTTAGCTCTTTAGCAAAACTTCTTTAGCTCTTTAGGGTTTTATTTACTATATCAGGTGTTACAATGAAATTATTTGCAACAATTACACATCTTTTGTCCAAGGGGCTAGCGCGTCGCACAGCTGCACTACAGCTCCGGAGTTCGATTCCCCGGCTGGGCAAGGTTGACTCAAGCTTTCCTCCCTTAACTCTTTGAGGGGCAGGAAAAGGCAATTAACTTCTTTAGCAAAAGTTCTTTAGCTTTTCTTAGCTTCTTTAGCTCTTTAGCAAAACTTCTTTAGCTCTTTAGGGTTTTATTTACTATATCAGGTGTTACAATGAAATTATTTGCAACAATTACACATCTTTTGTCCAAGAAGCGTGAAAAAATCACCACTTCTGGTGGTTAGTGTCAGTGACCACCGCCCACAGAACACAGAACACATCCCAACAAATCAGTTTCTGTAGTACTTATGGAAACAGTTTTTCTTTTTCAAGCAGAGTGCAACGTTGCATGTTCTGCATTCCCACACTGTTCTTACAGGCCTTTTCTTGGTGCTGCAGAGTGAACATCGTCGTGATGTTGTCTTCGATGGCTGATGCTTATTTTCTTGAATACGAATTGCTGAATTAACTACTGGCTTATGTTTCTTCATTGCCCTCTAGTGAGCTGCAAGGGAACTTCAGAAACGGACAGTCTTGAAAACCACTCACATGAGTGAGTAAGACGTTCAATAGAAAAGGTGGTTAGTGTAGGTAACCACTTCCGTCAAAGATTTAAGTGGGTTGATAGAATGAGTACCAAGTTCGCTTGGGGTCTAAACACCGGGGGGTCCTACGACAAGCTCACCACTTGTTCAGGGCATTTGCTGATGCACTCCGGACCCCAAAGGTTAAGAAGGCAGAAAATGGGCGCTGCAGGCCGTGGCCCTCTCGGACTGCTGCGGCACTGAGTTTAGTTTATTATAGGACGTTAGAAAACTCGTTTTATTTATGACTTTCGTCATATATTTTGCAATATATGTTCCTGATAATATGAATAATTAACTCACTTTATACTAAATGAAGCATATTTTAAAATATAGAAGATAAATGAAAGATCTAATTCATCATTAACTGGTAACAATGTTTATTTATATGGTATGACTGTTTATCGAAACTGAAAACAGTTACATCGCTTCGAGGGGTGTCAAAATTAAAATCCCTATTCAGATTCCAGTTTAACGGGGGGGGGGGAATAATTGTTAGCTTAAATTAAAAACTATTTCCACTTTTATAAAATTCTTAAAATATACGGCAGGACGTTTAAGAATGAATTTCCAGATATTCAAGCTATAAACATAGATTTTTTTTTTCATTTAAAATGCATTGTTAGACATTTCGACGCCAAAAGTGTAAGGAAAACAATTATAACGTTATTCCATCAAAAATTAACTCGAGCTGGAGAAAATCTGGAGAAACTTTCAGTCATTTCACAAAACAACAGGGCAGTTGAGCATTTTTTCCACTGAATCACTTGTGAACGCAATGAATATTTTCCTAAAATTCACTGACAAAGATCTGCATTTTACGAAGACAAGAAACTTCATGTGCTGAAAATAATAGCACCTGATTGAAAAAACAGCCTGTACCAGTTACGTAGCGCTAGAAATGTTTTTCATGGATTAAAATAATTGTGCGAATATTTTTAAAACCATCATCGATTAGATATAGTATTTTTAAATAAATGTATTGTTACCGATTTCGTATTTATTTAGAATTGTAATTAAAACTGTTTTATTTTCCCGCGCAACGCAGACTATTTCTGAAGAGAAA
Organism: Stegodyphus mimosarum; assembly: GCA_000611955.2. NCBI lineage: Eukaryota > Metazoa > Arthropoda > Arachnida > Araneae > Eresidae > Stegodyphus > Stegodyphus mimosarum. The sequence continues at coordinate 67,431 of KK115846.1, read as the reverse complement.
GCTACGTCGAAAAAGTAAAAATAAAAGAACTTGTGCATTTTATATTTAATAAATAAATATCTCGTAATTGCCGTTGCCATCCACAATTTGAGAAAAATCTAGAAAATAGGTTTTACCAGAATATTTTAGTGAAAAATTAAAAGGGTTATAAAAGTCGAATTAAAACACCTCAGCTCAGTTGTAGCTGTTTTAAGCGAACTGTTACCTAATACTGTTATTGACTGTAGCGAATTCGCTGTGAGATTGGATTAACTTTATCTGTTTTGAATTGAATTCCGTTTAACGTTTGAGATATTGTGATACTGTACGAAAATCTCTGAGGAAATATTTCAGTATTTTATTTTATTTCATGTGAAAAGAATAAATTTTATTAACTTTTGAACGACTTGTGCATTTAATCCATTACCAACCCGTACGCACTCAGCAGTATTTTAAATTATATCAATTATACACATTGTTAAAAAAATAAATGGAGTTTTAAATTATTCGGTAACGGGTTGTTGTTTTTAAACTGCTCAGTTTGTTAAAATAAAAGAAGTAAAATAATTCATTTGAAGTATAAGGAAAGATTTTGGAAAGACTTCGCTTAAAAGTATACCTGTAGTTACATCATTTTTTCTTTATCTGTCTCAACATACTTTGCATGGAGAAGATTATATCATCACAGCGACATCACAATGAATATTTGACAGAAAGGTATTAAAGAGCATTTCCCAGTTAATGCACTGTTTTCGCGCACTTTCTCGTTATAAATAAAAACGTTCTACTTTTCGTACCGAACTCCACCACGGAAATTCCTTGTTAAGTACCCGATTAAAATCTTCAGCTTCCTTCCGCAAATATTTTACTGCCCTAAAACATCTCTCAGTACTTTTAATACCACCTCGAATGAGACGTAACATTAAAAAGACAATAAAAATCTGGGTGAAGAGATTATTTTATGGAGTAGAAAAAGACGCCGCGATTAAAATTTTGGACCCTCTAAAGAGGTAGGTATTATGGGAGTCTTCATTTATCTAAAGAGGTAGGCATTATGGCTCTAATCTAGCATATTTAAGATTAATTTTTGCATGCCGCATATGATCTTCCGGTCAATACACGGTTAAAAGTCCCTCCTTTTTAATGGGTTCCATTTTTATGCTACATTAGTCCGCCTTTTTAAGGAAAACTTTATTCAAAAGAGGGTTTCCTTCATTTTTCTTTTAACTAGCTGCTCGCGCGAATAGACACCTAAAACAATTGTGAAAAAACCTGATGTGTATACCACATGACTTCCTTGTACGGAATATTAAATTATATGCAATTTTTCTGCATTTCATTTAAACATCTTGAATTAAGAGTTAAGGAATTTTGAATTAAATCTACTGCGTCGATAACACATAAAAACAATAGAATAAATGCACGTACTCTTTAAAGTTCACTATCGGCGCTAGGTTCACTTAACAGCGTTAATCTCATTCATTTTATAACTCAGAGAGCGCAAACATTATAGCATCTGAATAATTACCAAGAGTTCTATTCAAATACTATAGTAAATCTAAAACCATGTATAAAAAAATTAAACAAATAAAAAAGAAACAGCTTTTCACAGACGATTCAGCTCCGCTTACCTAATACGTATGCGCTAGTCATTAATTCAGTTCTCATTTCGTGGTAAGGCAGAAATACATAAAAATTCAAAATATTTTCATTAAAAATTGAAAGATATAGAAAAACATAAAACACCAAGTACTGTTAAAACAATTAGAACGCAATTTTTACAGTTAAAATTACAGTTTGTACGCAAAAACAAGCTAATAACTTAAATGATAATTTCAGAAGGAATTAAGCATAATTCAATTCGCAATAATAAAATATGACGTTACTTTGCTGTTGCGAGGCTTAGTTTCTCTAGATTGGCAACAAATCCACTATTCTGCTAAGTATCAAATGTAAACAAATATGTCCTCTATCTTAACCAAAAATTAGGCTTAGCCGCACTTGAAAAAACTTTTAAATTGTTGATAATTCCACAATTATTGCATGCAGGTTAACCAACGGCATAAAATCGTAACCGATAGATAAGAACAACATAATTTAATCATTTTTAAAGCAAAAAATGCACAATTTATAAACATATAAGAATATAGAAACTGAGCTCACTGAGCAAAGTAACAGAAAGGATGTATATATATACATATATTTATGTACTTTTGGTGCGGCCGATTGCAACCAAAATGCGAGGTGCACATCTACATGTTATAACAGTCCTGTATACACAATTTCAGCGTTTTGAGGCTAGTCTTTTTTGAGTTATGCGAGATACATTCATATATTCGTACGTACGCAAGCACAGACGCCACGAAAAAAATATCTTCAGAATCCATTTTAAATCAGGTTTATAATTTTATTGAGGAAAATGAGTTCTTTATTCTGCCCATTACGTTTAGATATTACTCAAAAACATCGTTAAATTGCATTCGATGGAGGTCAAAATGGATATTTTCATTGAAATATGAAACCCGAAATTTTTTCCGATTACATTACTTCCTTTTTATTTCGTACAAGGAAGTAAAAAGAATAAATATATAATGATATTATTGAATCCAGTTAGTGTAATTTTATGAGTCTAGGCAGTGATTAATCGTAATAGAGATGAAGAATTGCGCTTACTGTTCTTAAATAACTTCGATTAACTAACACATTAAATTTAAAAGAAAATTAAATATCTTACGGCGAATGGTAAGACATGGGCTCTTTGAAGATAAAAAAAAATTATTTTGGGTAGTGAGAACACATTTCTTTTAAATCACAGAGTTTTCTGATTGAATATGAAACATAAAAATTTTACACTTATCGAGTGACACGTTGCTTTTAAATCGCTTAGTTTTTGAATCGAAATTTCTTTTCTTTGGCTTTTCGCAAAACATAAAATAAAACAAAAATAAAATCGAAGTTCAAAATTCGGGCACATATTAAGGACTATGTGTGTTCAAAATCTGGTGGATCTAAAGGCTGCCGTTTCTCCCACAATGCGAAAAAAAATTAATATATAAGATAACATACAAGCATACAAATTCTTCATTATTTAATCTCGATTATTAAACAACGATCAACCTATGTACATATTGCTGCGTGCGTACGGTTTTATAATAAACTGTAACAGATTCTGTAATAAACTGCAACAGAAACTATAACAATTCTATAATAAACTGCAACAGAAATTATAACAGTTCTCTAAGAAAACGATTGTAACTTGATAAAATTTATTTTACAAAAAGGAACATTTCACAGTTCTGAAACTTTCCACAAAAATACTCGTAAAGCTGTTCTCAATATCACAGAGCACAATCAGTAGTTACACTTCAAACTACTAAGAACCTTAAACACAACGCAATGAAAAACGCTGGACGCAATGGACACAACACAACGCAAAGGCAAACTCCTGCCAAGATCTTTCAATGCTCCGAACTTACTCTGAGCTAAACAACTGAAAGCTGGCGCTCTCTTCGAGCTTTTATAGCTTTCCCCTGACTGACGAGAAATCTCTAGTACCTTCCATTTCTCGAAATTACTGGAAGGCATATACGGTTACAATTACATATTTGGATCATTTAAATTATTCCATTACAATACCAATTGCAGTTACACAGGGAACGAATTGAAAGATCGCCAAGTTTGGCGACTTTTCGCGATTTTCGGTTAAATTTGCCTATAAAAAGTAGTCACAAAACCATCGCCAGCTTGGCGATGTCTCTCCAGTTTGGTGAGATAGCCATTTACTTACTGTTAAATCGACTTGTCCCTGTATTCTTATTTTTCTAGAAAAGTTTCGTCTCTCCAGATTTTCATGTTGCATTTTTGAAAAGATACTAAAATTTTACATATAATTTCACTAACATTATTTATACATATACAAAATTTGTAACAGTATGCGTGTATGTTCCTCTCACTGTGGGAAAAGGGAAACCCGCAGAGACATCAAATTTTGAGCCTGCGTAGTCCTCCATTTAAATCTTGAAGCCCAAATTGATAATTTTAAATTTGTTCTCCATTTATTTCCCATTTTATGCGAATTTAATAAATTTTTGATAAATAAAGCAGCGATTTAAAAGCAGTGTGTTGCCAATCCTCGAAATAAAACGTTTTTATTTTGTCTCGCCATGTTCACCCACGTCTTGTCGTCTGGCAAAGTGTAAAATATTTAGCTTTTTAAAGCTAGGCTATTTTCTTACAAACTATTATTATTAATTTTTCTGCCAAAAATAGATAAGTCAGGAAAGTGATAAATTTTAATTTAGAACTAGAGAAAAGAATAGTATTTTTCTTGTCAACGAACGAGAATGAAAATAAGGGTGCTGGGAATCTTGTGATTACTTGAGAATGATTATCCAAAAAGAACTGAAATAAAGTTCACTGCTCTGTTACCAAAATTCCAAATGATGCTTTACTTTCCAGTTATAAAATTGAGAAAGAACAACTATTGGCACAAAATGTGCGCTTTCATTTTATAATGTTCATACTCCTATTTTCCGAAAGCAATTTGAAAGTACACGCATGTTCATAAATTAAGGATAATTCGGAGTCACACGGCAATCGAACTCTAAAATAAATATATCACCTGTAAAATCACTACACACATCTTCAAGAATCATATGCAAATTTCAGGAAGTAACCAGATGACACCGATGGTACGTCACAATGACGAGAGTGATATATAAGGAATACAGGCAAAGAAGTAAAATTGTTCGCAGGCGCTTTATAAGCATTTCAGTGCAATAACCGAATAGTTACGACACAAAGGACGCATTTGGATGATTTTTTACGTGGTAGAATGATCGGCCGTCTGGAATGTGAGCGTACCCAACTGGAAGTATCAGACGGAATTGCCGAGAGTGTCATCTCCAGGCTTTGGCAACGATTCCAAGATGATGGTAATGTGAGTACACGTTACAGCACAGGTCGCCCCAGAGTTACGACGCCGAATGAGGACCGGTATTTGGCACTTACTGCCAAAAGAAACAGGCGGAGAAGAGCCTCAGACATGTCTCGTCAGTTCTCTTCAGCCACTGGTACGACAATTTCAACGCAGACCGTGTACAGACACTTAGGGCAGATTGGTCTATATGCTCGTAGATCTGTCAGATGCGTTCCACTTACTGCAACTCACTGTCGCCTGCGGTTAGCCTGGAGTACAGAGCAAGCATTGTGGACACCGCAACGGTGGGCTCGTGTGATGTTTTCCAACGAGTCCGGGTTTAGCTTGCAGTCTGATTCTCGCCGGACTTTCATACGGAGAGCTCCAGGTACCCGTTACCACCAAGAAAACATCATGGAACGACACCGTTACGGTGGTGCAGGAGCGCTCGTTTAGGGTGGAATTATTCTGGGTTCCAGAACTGACCTGCATGTTCAAATTGGAACCATGACAAACCAAATCTATCGAGACGTCGTTCTGAAACAACATGTATGTTTGTTTCGGGGCGCCATGGGCGCAAAATTTGTGTTTACGGATGACATCGCTCGTCCTCACCGTGCAAACAACTTTGCAAACATCGTAAGCGAATGCCTTCAATCGGAGGATATCACCCGGATGGACTGGCCAGCATTCTGACCGGACTTGAATCCAGTAGATCACGTGTGGGATATGCTTGGTCGACGAGTTGCAGCCCGTCAACCTCCTTCTACATGTCTATTGGAAGTTCGGAGAGCATTACTTTTTGAGTGGTGTAATATCCCCTAAGATCAGATCAATAATTTGATACTCAGCATGCCTAGGCGTTGTACGGAGTGTATTGCATCGTCTGGGAGACGTACAATGTATTAACAATCATAACAACCATGTGGTGTTTTCTGTAATTTCCTCCAGGGAATTTTTTTTTTTGTAATTTGCTCCAGGGAGAGAAAATCGCTAATTTTTTTAATAATATCAAACATATAGCATCTTTTTTTGCTCTTTACTTTTGTTTAATAAATAAGCTTTACAAATAAGTCAAATTTGTTTTGCTTCTAACTCTTCCTTTGCCTGATTTTGCATTATCCTTAATTTATGGACATGAGTGTATTTCTTAAACTTTGATAGAAATACTGGATAACTGAAGGAAGACAAACTGTTAAAAACATACTAAGAAAATGTATTTTGTGCAAATGATTCAATTCATCTCCTGGTATGCAAGTTACTGCTTCTTTGCCAGTAAATCGAGCAGAAGAATTCCCTCCTTTTCTGTAGTAGGTATCGACTTTGGTGGACCACTTTACAGAAAAGACAGTGATGGGAAAAACTATATTGTCTTATTTACTTGCGGAGTAACGCGAGCTCTTCATTTAGTGATTATTAGCAGCATGACCACAGAAACATTTCTCCTTGCGTTTCGACGATTTATTGCTCATCGAGATCTGCGTTTTCAAATTTTGACTGATAACGCAAAAACGTTTAAGCGATCGGAACTTGAACTCAAAAACTTGTGGACTTTCATTAGTCATCCAACAGTAAAACACTTTTACGCCTGCCACAAAATCCAAAGGTGCTACATAGCTGAGAAAGCTGCGTGGTAGGGTGGCTTCAATGAAAGATTGATCCGATCTGTGAAACTAGCTTTACGAAAATCTTTAAGAAAAACTACTTTATATCTAGACGAGTTAGAGACTCTAATTATTGAATTTGAAGGTGTGCTTAACTCTCGTCCTTTAACTTATGTTTATTCTGAATTACAGGAACCTGTGCCTCTAACTTTAGCTCATATGCTCGTAGGGCGCAAAGTGAATAGTTTACCTCCTACTAGGCTTAATTTTGATTCTAATTTAGTCAATAGGAAAAAAAAAGATGATGTAACTTACATCTAAAAATCGCTTTCGCTTTAAAATTCTAATTCAACATTCAAACAAATAAAGTAATCAAAGCTTCTTACCTGTCAGACGATATCATTCAATCCAATATTTTATCCAATTTTATTGACGACACAGACAATACACGACGACAAGGAAACACTTCTGGTTACAGTTATATAGAGAGTTCGCACTTAACATTTCATGGTTCACCATTCTTCGCAGTCTCAATCGCAATTAATTTCAACTCAAAAAGAAGTCAGACGCACAGCGCCATCTGGCTCCTGTAATTATAGTTTCTACAGCAGCTTTATAATAAAGTAAAAATTGCACTGCAGAGAAACCTGAGAATTCTTTGTATCTTCTATTTTGTAATAAATTATCTTAATTTTTTTATCAGTAACACTAAAACAAGCTCTTGCTTTACCGAAGTAAGTATAAGGAACTTTAATGGGACAATGATTTCAGGGTGATTCAAAACTCTTGGACAAAATTTTAAGAGGTGATAGGATATATCTAAATAAGCCCTTCCACCAAATAATGCATACGCCTAACTTCAAGAAGTAACGAAAAAGAAGACTCTTCTTTGTGTTTGTTGTAACGTTTCCAGTGAAAGCAAACGAGCGATGCTTTATTCACTTCATTTCTGCCATAGATTTTGGATTGGATCGCAAATGCCTCTCTCTTCTTAGAAAGATAGCCCTCGCGTGCTTTGCCGTAATCCAATAATCCAATCCATTTGTATCAATGGAATTTTAACAATAAATATTTCGAATGGAATCTCCATGACCATCTGACTGGCCTATGTCTTTTCCTGGGCTGACTGGACGGCAAAATGTATCAACCATTTATACACGAATTCTTGTCAGAATTATTGAACGTTGTTCCAACAAATACGTACTAAAACTCGTATGTGGTTCCAAACCGAAGGAGCGCTACCCCGTTCCAGCCACGGCCAACTAAATTCACGAAGGTCACGTTTCAGAGCGCATGTACGGAGCATCTTCGATAAAACATTCCCATGACAGTGCAATGGTCATTATGGCCAAAGAATATGTAATGTTAAGAAGGAAAACTTCTCTGCAGCAGCAGTGGCTCCGTCGCAAAGCAGAAGGAAACAGCTGCGCATGCGCGAAATATCTGTTGCCAAAGCACCAAAGCTCGAACAAAGATTATGTATTGTTAAGAAGGAAAACTTCTTTCCTTAGTAGCTGATCGGTAAAATCGCTGAACACTGGTAGTTCGGTCCAACTTTCGAATCCCGGCGAACGCACGGGTGTTTTCGTGATTTTCCGCATGTGTAACGTGTATGCAGTATCTTGTGGATGCATACGTCAATAAAGCGGAAGTGACGGGCGTGCCCGCTAGTCGTTTAAAATTTCCTTAAATTTTAAAGAAAAAAAAATATTTCTTCGCGCCAATAAATTAATTAATGGATTAGTTATTTTGAGCAAAAAAAAACTACGAAATCGGAGCTTAAATTGTAGGGTTTATATTTATTTTAAGTTATCTTTCCTGTTTAGCCTTCATTTTCCCCTAGAAATAAATGCCCGTGCCAGAGTATGTAAATTGTAGTAGCACGCGCAGTTTATTCAAATTTAGCGGAAGCTAGTTGAATTAAAATTGGAGACGAAATCAAAGTGTGAGAGTCTTGCTTTGAAGTCACGCTAGTGAAGTTGCTCGGTCTTAGATCGGCTTGTGTCGACCCGTGTGCCTAGCTTAACAGAAGTGCTACTTTTCAACTGTTTAATCAGTAGTATTGCTGAATCTCAGCGGTAATTAAAAACGCGGTTAATTTAGGATCTCAGAGCCTCGTCGGTAGTGTTTTGATATTTGTTCATCTAATCATTACTTTCAGTTTCACGTTTTGTTTGAGTTGAACCGCCGGGTTGGCGCAGTTTGTGAACGTCAAGTAGACGCCTTTGTCATTTTAAAGATAAAATAAAAAGGGCTTCAACCCCTTCTCACATTTCTGTGTAAATTCACACATAGTAGCAGGCACTACACCAGTATCTGACAAGCTGGGCCAGCGAGATCTTACAAAATAATTGCGAAAAGTCAAAGAAGAAAAGTTTTGTCTTCGTAACACGTGTTCTTCAAATTCCTGTATACCTCACGGAGAGGAAGATTCTCGCTGCCAAGTTCCGTCGCCAAATCCCTTGACGAATTTTTTTCCGCTTTCCAGAGGCGTAATAGCAAACTTTTTTACGTCTGTGGAATCTTTCCTTCTTTACATAAACGTTCTTTGGCTTGAAGCCGGCCTCGAAGTTCGAAGGTCAGTTTATCAAGAGTTCATAAACCGAATATCATTTTAAATTTCTTTAAAGAAAAAGGAAATATTTTTTCGCGCAAGTAAATTAATTAATGGATTAGTTATTTTGAGCAAAAACAGTAAGAAAATCCAAGTTTAATTTATCGCTGAACGTTAAAAAAGAAACGTTTTCTCAAAGAACGTTTCTTCTTAACACGTGTTCCTCAATTTCCTGTACACATCGCGGAGAGAGAAATTCTCGCCGCCAGGTTCCTTCGCCAAATCCCTTGGTGAATTTTCCCTCCGCTTCGCAGCGGCGTAATAGCAAACTGGTTTACAATACGTCTATGGAACCTTTCCTTCTTTACGTAGACTTTCTTTGTTGTGGCTTCATCAGCTGATCGAAATAATGACATTTCACGTTTGATTGATCTCTAATATCGTACTTATCGCATATTAAATCATGCATATATACCAAACATAACTAAATCTTCAACTTACGTGCACTTAGCACGTGTTCTAGCTTCGCCATGTGGCGTGAAGATTCTCTCCTTAATTCCTTAATCTTACTAACGCCTAAGGGAACATCTTCAACAGCGGCAGTTGAAGAAGATCTTCTAGATACTGCCTAAACCACTACCAAATGAACTGAACTGAAACAAGTAACATTGGCAGGAATTCCGTATGATGATCCAACATAACAGTCAATCTAAAGTGCTTCAACATATTTTAGTATATATAATTTAATTTAAAAGACCAGACTTTCAAACTGGCTTTATCTTATTTAAATACTAGAGATATCTTCAAGTATATGACATTTAATTTATCATAATTAATCGTTCTACGTAATAAGTGAATGAGATTATATTTACAAAACATGAAACGCATTTTTTCTTTTAATCGAATGTATTCTTGCTTCTTAAGAAAAATGGAAGAAGAGGAGATACAGATTCAGCCACTGGTAATTATTGTTAGTTTTGTTCCTGGAAAGGGGCAGCAAAACAACTTTATAATGAACTAAAAAATACGTGATTTTAGTAAGTTTATTAAAGTATGTTTGTTATTTACAAGAGAGATGTTTTATTTAAAATCTAAACTTCTTTTCAAACGTTAGTGATACTTTACTCTTTGATACGCTAGTAGCGTATATTTACTGCATGACTCCACATCGGTTGACCGCCAATGACCCTCAACCAGTGAACAACCGATGTCTCGGTTTAGTTTTATTTTAAAAATTCATCCAAAGGTACAACAAAAAAAAATCTGATGTATACACCTCACGAATTCCTAGTACGGAATATTAAATTATACGCATTTTTTCCTGCATTCCATTTAAATTGAAATTGAATTAAATCTACTTCGTCGATAGCGCAAAAAGCACAACAGAATAAATACACTCTTTAACAGTTTTTCATAGATGATTCAGCGCCGTTTACCTAATGCGCATGCGCTATTCGTAAACGTTGTCCTCTGTCCGCGACAGACTGCGACAATATTTGCTGCTAATAACGAAACACTAATTTCCTCGAATTTCACTAGAGATATATTTCTTATTCAATTAATTCAGTTCTCACTTCGTAGCAAAGCAAAAGTACACAAAAACTTAAAGTATCTTCATTAAAAATTTTAAAATATAAAACACCAAATATAGTTAAAACAATGTATAAAAACTATATTTACAAATAATATTGAAAACTGAATTATAAAAATGGCTGCAATTGAAATTTTATTGAAAATTGAATTTCTGCGCGAAAACAAGCAGTTCTGCCAGAAGGCAAGAAGGCAGACTTTTCGGTGCACAAAACTAAAAGTTTCCTTTTAGTCCCACTCCACAAAAAGACACTGAAGAAGCAGAAAGACTTAATTCACTATTCTGATAAGTTTCAAATGTAAACAAATATGGTTGCTATGGCAAGAAAAATTAGGCCTAGCCGGACTCAAACAACTTTTAAATTATGCAGATTAACTAAAGGCATAAAAATCTTACGGAAGATAAGAATAATATAATTCAATTATTTTTAAAACAAAAACTGCGCTATTTACCAACATATAAGAATAAAAATAAACAGCTCAAGTAGACGAGTAACAGAGTGGGTACACGTATAATATATATATACTTTTGGTGCGGACGGCTGCAATTAAAAAGGGAGGTGCAGAACTACATGTTATAGCACTCCTATATACAAAATTTCAGCTTTCTGAGGCTACTCGTTTTTAGTTATGCGAGATAGATACATACATACATACGTACATACGTACATACGTACGTACGTACATACAGACGACACCTAAAAAAATATCTTCTGAATACATTTAAAATCAGTTTTATAATTCGTTTGTTGAAAAAGAGTCGTTTATTCTGTCCTTACGTACAGATGCCACGCAAACGCATAGTTAAATTGCATTCGATAGAGGTCAAAATGGATATTTTAGTTGAAATATGATACCCGGAATTTTTCGTGATTACAGGCAGCAGCATACTTCATATACCAGATATAAAATTATGAGGGTACACTTTTAGCTTTTAGAAATAATTTATTTACAATCTTAGAATGTATAATCACAGAGAACTGCTATACCAGCATAGTTCTATTTTTTTTATATTCGTATCCAAAGTGTTGCCAATTACAAGTTACTAAATATTACATGTTACCATTTACAAATTATTAAATATTACATCTTCCGTTTTTTAAAGAGTTCAAAAGTTTTAACAGTCTTAAATCAATCCAAATATCTGGCCGGCTTTCTAATCACTCTCCCACTTCTAGTTCTTAGCTCACCGTTCCTTGTTTCTGAGTTAGCAGAGTTTGGTAGTTGATCTTTTAAACTTTGCCCTTGAGAATATCTGGAATCATATCCTTTTACATCTGTTTTCTGTGTATTAACTCCTTGTTCTGTTCCTCTGATATTCTCTTCAACAGCTGAACTGTTTTCTCTAATATCTTTTCTATTTCTTCTCAATACTAATCCACCTGTTCTAAGTATATATGATCTAGGCGTCTTATGCACTTCTTCTACAACTGCTGGTTTCCAGCGATTATCTTGATATACCCGAACACAATCTCCTTTATTTAGCGATGGTAATGTTTTTGTATGACGATCATAATATGACTTCTGTTTAGTTCTTTCTTGGTTGATTTTTTCTTTTACATTTTTCACAACTTGAGGTTTAAGTAATTCTTCAGATGTAGGAAGAACCGTTCTTGTTCTTCTACTCATAAGTCGTTGAGCTGGTGATCCTAGCATCTCATTAGTTGGAGTGTTCCTATGAGCTAACAATGCTAAATAAGGATCAGCATGATCTGCTTGAGCTTTCTTTAACAATTTCTTCGCCGTTTGTACTGAACGCTCTGCTAATCCGTTCGACTGTGGATGGTATGGACTGCTTGTTATATGTTTAAATTGGTATTTCTTTGCAAATTCTGCAAATTCTTTACTTGCAAACTGAGGTCCATTATCAGATATCACTATCAATGGTATACCGTATCTTGCAAAATGAGATTTCATGTAACTGATCACTGTCTGACTTCGAGTATCCGGTAGTTTAGAGATTTCAAAAAAGTTGGAATAGTAATCTACAATTAATAAATATACATCTTTGTTAATCTCAAATAAATCTGTCGCAACTTTATACCAAGGTAAATTGGGAATTTCATGTGGTATCATAGGCTCTCTTATGTTTTTGTTCTGGTATTCATTACATATAAAACATTTTGAAATTGTATCTTCTATCTGCTTGTTCATAAGTGGCCAAAACAAAACATCTCTAGCTCTTTTCTTACATTTTTCTATACCAAAATGACCCTCATGAATTAAATTTAACATTTCCTTTTGCATAGATAAAGGAATAATTACCCTTCCTCCTTTGAAAAATAAGTCATTTTCCATTGTCAACTCATCTCTGTAGTCCCAAAATACTTTGACTTGAGGTTCTACCTGATGTTTCCTTTCTGGCCAGCCTCTCAGAATATATTTCTTTAAGCACTGTAGTGTAGCATCACATTCACTTTCTTTCTTCAATTCATAAATTTTTTCATCAGATGCTGGAATCAGTGTACAAATTTCTGTATCTTCATCATTATCTTCTGCTGTTGTATTCAAATATGCTCTACTCAAAGTGTCTGCTATTAATAAGTCTTTCCCCTTTTTGTACCGTACATCTAGATCATATTTTTGTAAATTTAACAGCATTCTTTGCAATCGCTGTGGTGCTTTAAAAAGAGGTTTCTTAGTTATGCTTTCTAATGGTCGATGATCAGTTTCAACTGTAATACGTTTGCCATATATATATTGATGAAATTTAGAACATCCAAAAGTAATAGCTAAAAGCTCTTTTTCTATTTGAGCATAATTTTTCTGACTTTTTGTTAGAGCTCTGGAAGCATAAGCAATTGGTTGGTTTTCTTGTAGTAAAACAGCACCTAATCCTTCAGAACTTGCATCTACTGAAAGAGTTACATCCTTATTAACATCATAGAATTTTAATACGGGTGCTTTTGCAATCAATTCTTTAAGTGTTTCGAAAGCTTTTTGATGCTTTTCAGTCCAGTGCCAGAGAACATTTTTCTCAAGTAACTGTCTTAATGGTGCAGTAATAGTAGTTAAGTTAGGAATAAATTTGGCTAAATAATTAATCATTCCCAAAAATCTTTGTAGCGAAGGCACATCTGTAGGTTCTGGCATTTTAACAATTGCTTCCACTTTAGAAAAATCAGGTTTTAGTCCATTTTCACTTAACTCGTGCCCTATATAATTCACACGATTAACTTTTATTTTACATTTAGCCTTATTGAACTTCAAATTATTTTTTCGTGCTCTCTGGAGTACTTTTTTAAGTCGTAACTCATGTTCCTTTTCATTAGATCCCCATATTAAGATATCATCTATAATACATTCAACGCCTTCTAGACCTTCTATTATTTGGCTTAATTTTCTTTGGCAAATTTCTGGAGCTGAACATATGCCAAAAGGTAATCTTTTGAATTTGTATCTGCCAAAAGGTGTATTGAATGTACACAAATTACTACTTTCTTCGTCAAGCTGGATTTGCCAAAAAGCACTATTAGCATCTAAAACAGAAAATAGTTTTGCGTTAGGCATTCTAGTGACAACTTCGTCAATGGTTAACATCGGATAATGTTCTCGTTTTATAGCTTTATTTAAATCTCTAGGATCTAAACATATTCTTATTTTGTTCGGTTTGACAACTGTGACCATTGAATTTACCCATTCAGTTGGTTCTCTTACTTTCTCAATAACATTTAAATTTTCCATTCTTTGTAATTCTTTCTTAACTTTATCACGTATAGCTATGGGTATTTTCCTTGGAGGATGAATGACTGGTGTTACATCTTGTTTTAACTGGATTTTATATTCTCCATTCAAACAACCTAAGCCTTCAAATACATCTTTGTATTCCTCCAGTAAGTCTTCAGTGTAAACAGACATTACTTTTTGAATCAAACCTAGTTGCAAACATGATTTTAATCCTAATATAGAAGGTACTTCTTTGTCAATAACTTGGAATTCCACAACAAAATTATTTTTTCCATATTGGCAGTTAAGTACTACTTTTCCTAAAGTATCTATTTTATTCCCAGAGAATGTAACTAATCTTTTAATTTCAGACTTTTGTATCGGAACATTCAGCAATTTCACTTTGCTTTTAGAAATAACATTGCACATTGCTCCAGTATCTATCTGCAAATTTACTTTACTTTTATTTACATTAACGTCAACAGTCCATTTCTCTTCCTTGTTATCTGAATTAAGGTTTAATGTGCCAACATAAAATTCTAACTCTTCCTCAGAGTCGTGATTTATTAATTTAATTTGTCTATCTTTTTTGTTTACCTTCACTGCTTCATTTTTTATTATATAGCTTTTACACTGATTCGCGAAATGATTTGACTTTTTACATTTATGACAGATTTTTCCATATGCTGGACACATTCGATAGTCATGAGATGTTCCACATTTAGAACAAACTTTTGTCTTTTGTTTATCGGTATTTACCTCTTTGTAGGTATTCTTATTATGTTTACTTAGTTTCTTTTTCACTAAGTTTACAGCAGTTTCCTCATCTTTTATGATTTTCATTTGATGTGCACTTATTTCAGCAGATCTGCATATATCAAGAGCTTTTTCTAATGTTAATTCTGCTTCATGTAACAATCTTGCTCTCACTACATCATCTTTAATACCACAAACAATTTTATCTTTTATTAAACTATCCGTTAACTGCGCAAACTCGCATGTTCTAGCTTTATTTCGAAGGTCAGTTACATATTCATCTATGGTTTCTGACGCGGTTTGATTTCTAGTAAAGAATAAATGTCTTTCATATGTAATATTTTTCTTAGGAATACAATATTCCGTAAATTTTGTTTTAATTTCACTTAATTTAATTTCTTTACCCTCTTCTATAGGAAATGTATTATATATTTCAAGACCACGAATTCCTATTACATGAAGAAAAGTATTAACTCTTACCTTCTCTTCTTTACTATGTAATCCACTAGCTACTTCTTATATTTCAAATGACTGCAGCCATCTCTGCCAATTCGAAGCTAGATTTCCATCAAATTTCATCGGCTCTGGTGGTTTTAAACTTTCCATTTTGAAAGCAAAACACTCCTGACACCATATAAAATTATGAGGGTACACTTTTAGCTTTTAGAAATAATTTATTTACAATCTTAGAATGTATAATCACAGAG
This sequence comes from Stegodyphus mimosarum, assembly GCA_000611955.2. Taxonomy (NCBI): domain Eukaryota; kingdom Metazoa; phylum Arthropoda; class Arachnida; order Araneae; family Eresidae; genus Stegodyphus; species Stegodyphus mimosarum. The sequence goes on along the minus strand of KK115846.1, from coordinate 51,657 downwards.
AACTGCTATACCAGCATAGTTCTATTTTTTTTATATCTCCGTATCCAAAGTGTTGCCAATTACAAGTTACTAAATATTACATGTTACCATTTACAAATTATTAAATATTACACCAGACAGCCAGCCAGTTGGTCCTTTTGTCTAAGTTATTTTTTGAAAGTACCGAATAAATACTATTACTATAAATATAAGTCTTACAAGAGCTGCAAGCATTTTATGACATATGTCTCTCTTACACTGAGCTAAAAAAAAAAAAAGTTTCGATGAAGCAATTTTTTTTTTTTTTTTTTTTGCCTCCTCGATAAACAACAGTGAACTAACATGGCGTGAACTTACTCTAATAAGGAAATTTAGAAAAATAAAATTTGTGAAGAAAAATGGATACACCTTTTCACTTATTTCAAAACAAATAACATTTCATTGCCCAGTCTTGTTTAAAAATTAATAGATTACATTTTCAGCATGCCAGGCGAAGAACGAAGTAGAATGGCTGAATTAAATGTAAAAGCTGTACTATGCTGCTAAATTCATAGGGAATTAAATTACAGTGAATATTTTATGCCATTAAACGTAATAAAAAATTGAGCAAAAATTCATACTTGAAATAAATACTAATAAATTCTTAATAATAAAAAGCGTTTAGTTGAGTTATAAAAAATAATATATAAAAAATGTGTTGTTCTTTTTAACAACTTCTTTAACGTTTTCAAGCATACGTACTTTCTCATCCTAGTAGAATTTATTTTCTGTTGTGAATATTTTCTCGTAATTGTTCGATTTGAGCAAACAGTATTATGATGAGCCTACTCATATATCATTAATATAATTAGCGTTCAAAACCAGAACTAGGTTTTGTCTCGGACGGCACAGTATCAGACTTCAACGGAACCATGTCATACACTCATCGGTAACAGTATACTGACATCTCTCTTAGATAATCAACTTAACTAAAAATGCATTCAGTTTGCGAAACAAATTCTTTTTCTCTACCGTTAACAGATGGCGCCATCACACAAAAGGAATAATATTCTCTTTCTGCAAGAAAAATATTTCTAGCTCACAATATTACGCACCTAGTTTAGAATCATTTACTAGGTGAAAATGCGCTTTAGCCCACTGCTTGGCGATGTTTTGAAAATCGCCAATTCGGCGCGTTTCTGCGAAACGTCTTTGCAATTAATTGCAACCTTCCCGACACGCTCCGGGAAAACCTATTGTAAACAAAACGTAGAATTCTAAACCATAAATTAGTATGGAAACTGTTGCCACAAAAAGATAATAAAATAATATGCAAAACGAACATTATGATCATTAAAATATTTGTCAGTTAGGTTTAAATTAATTATTTACATTTTATGTTGTAATACTTACACATTTTATGCCGTTACATAACCTTCCCGACACGCTCCGCGAAAACGTAACCAAAACGGCATCGAAGAAAGAAGGAATTTTTTTTTAAAAGGGCATTAAAATTACAAACGATACCATGTACACACCGTTCCGTTTTAACTTAAAAAAAACATCTGAGAATTGCACAATGTAGGCAACGTACACAAATGAACAAAATAAGCTAAAATAACGAAAATAAATTACAAGAAAATGCCATGTGCACAGCGTTCCGTTTTAACTTAAAAAAAACATCAGCGAATTGCACAATGTAGGCAATGTGCACAAATCAACAAAATAAAATAAATTGCAAACGATACCAGCGTTCTGTTCTTCAGCTGAGCCAAATTATTTCAATAAAAGGCAACAAAATATAAAAATTAAGCAACTTGCACTTCCAATAAAGTAATAAATGTACATGTACATTCACTCACCTCTCTCAGCATCACAGCTAAATCCATAGCGACTTGGTATTTAGCGAAATATACGTACGAAAATAGCAAACACTCAACAGAAAAACACCGCATTCAAAGAATACAACGACAACTGAAATAACTACTCAAATTAACACGTAAGAATTTCGAATAAACCGCTACGTCATCTCACATTACCAATAAAACCGTTCTTTATAAAATAGGAAATACGCATGCGCGAAAACTACATGTTTCCGTAGCTTCAAAATACCCAGTCAGCCATGTTGGCGGATATACGGAGTTACCAATGTTGGCGCGTTTATTGCTCATTCAAAAACAATCGCCGCCAAGCAGTGGGCTAAAGCGCATTCCAACCCATTTTCACATTATTTCAAAGTACTTTAGTATTATTTAGTAAAGTATTTTTATTACTTTTTTTGATTAATTTTCAAACCACCTAATTATCTTTGAAAATTTGTTTCCTATTGCAGTGCTAATATATTGCTAATTTTCACTTTTTCAGTGCATTTCGTATGTGACAAAAATTTAATTTCGAAACTTTTACTTACTTAACGCCTTGTATTACATTGCCGAACCGGGGCCATGCTTCTCATTTGCTATCTCAAACAACCTGCAAAAAATTAAAATCTTCACTGACACCGATTGGCAATCGGCTATTTTAGCACCTCAGAACACCAAACATAAATCAGAACTTGTGCAACAAATAATTCTTAGCACTTTTCAACATCCAAGACTTTATTCAAGGATCCTATCAGCCCATACAGGTATCGCTGGCAATGAAGAAGCTGATAATGCTGCAAAGTATGCTATTACGAACTACAGTGCACCACTAATAAAGCACCCTTGGCCAGTATTATTTCTAATTACGAAAATAGCAAACCCTCAATAGAAAAACACCGCATTCAAAGAATAAAACGAGAACTGAAATAACTACTCAAATTAACACGTAAGAATTTCGAATAAACCGCTACGTCATCTCACATTACCAATAAAACCGTTCTTTATAAAATAGGAAATACGCATGCGCGAAAACTACATGTTTCCGTAGCTTCAAAATACCCAGTCAGCCATGTTCGCGGATATACGGAGTTACCCACGTTGGCGCGTTTATTGCTCATTCAAAAACAATCGCCGCCAAGCAGTGGGCTAAAGCGCAATCCAACCTCATTTTCTAAAGTTGAAACTTTACCATTAACATTCATTGAAACCATACGACAAAGCTTAACAGTATTTGAATCAGATACCTTTTCTGGAGTTCAAATTATAGCATTTTATCATTCACAAAAACCAAATTAGCACAAGGTTTAGCAACGTTACTAGAACAAACATTATTGTAATTTCGAGTCATCCACCAAACTTTCACTAATTTTTGACTAGTAGAAATCTCACGCTTACCTTTAATGACGTCCAGCTGAGCTTTCGTTTCCTTTATTTGAGCACTAAGCAAACTGCGATGCCGGTCCATGTCTTCGTCTGGATTTTCCTTGAAGAATTTATGCAAAGGCCACATGAGCTGCTCTTCGATCGAATGTTTGAGAAAGTTCACACCATTTTGACAGTCCAGTTCATCGTGTCTTTTTCGTACGTAAATGAGTCCAAAACACATCTTTCTGCGCGGGGATAAACTTTTGATCACTGATAAATTCTGTATCATAATCCGATTCAGTACACGAAATTAATTCCTTGTTATCCACTATGCACATACAGTCGAAAACTTTAAAAGAACGTGTTCGCGCTGACCATAACAAGCTTCTGACTTTGTTATGCACAGAGAGAAAAATGAGCAATTTCTTCTTCGGAGCAGCTTTGCTTCTCTTAAGTTGTCCAGACCTATCTGTACCTATATATTCGATTAGGCTCACCAGCGGCCGGGCAGTAAAATCACTAAACAGAAGTAGGTCCGACTTGAGTTCGATTTCAGGCGAACAGGCACGAGCATTTCCGTAGTTTTCTCCACGTGTACGAGTCAGTATGCCTTAGAAAGTCTTCCACGATGGCATTCCTCCCCTTAGATAGATAGCCGCAGTGCACTTTGCCATAATCAACTAAACGAAGCCAAACCAAATCGAATGTCTGATTTCTTCCATTTCTTTGCACATTTGGCGATAACTTGCTAAGCTTGGCGTATTAGTTGAGAGCATTTCCTTTTTGGAAAGAATAGTACATTATAGAATTTACATTTCTTTCAATTTGTCTTAAACGAAATTACTTAGCAACGTAGAAAGACGATTAATATAATTTGACTGTGCTTAAAACAAATTACAGTTTAAACTTAAAATGGTGGGAAAAAAAACTTTAGTTTTGCTATACTGTTTCAGGCACGAAATTACCCAACACTGACGAAATACAATTCACACGGATTTGTGGTTATTTAAAAAAATAACTCTAATTAAAACATAAATTGAAAATAAAAATCTTTCAAACAGATTCACTTAACACTCAAAAGTAGCAATAATCTGGGTAATCAGTTCTGCTATTATCCAGTAATATTCGAAATTGAGATAGCAATAATCTGGGTAATCAGTTCTGCTATTATCCAGTAATATTCGAAATTGAACTAACTGAAAAACTGATTTTTTCCCCTTCTCACAACTTTTCAACAAATAAAATGCGATTTATAAATTCAAATGTTTTTATTAGAAATCACGTGTAAAAGGCACGCTTTTCGTAATTCATTTTTTATTGCCTAAAAATCGTAATATTGAACCTGCAAATGTTTCTCCTTTTCTCTTGATGTATTTCTTTGTAGCGCCATAGGTATGAACCAAACATTTAAGCTATGAACGCATGTTTTAATATTGTTACCGAATTTATATTTAATTTGCTATTTTTAGTAGAGTTGTAATTAAATCGGTTCATTTCCCCGTGCAATGCAGGGCGTGAAGACTTTTAAGAGAAAGCTACGCCGAAATGTAATAATGCGGCATTTAATAAATAGATATTTCGTAATTGCTTTAGCTTTCCGGAAAAATCGAGAAAATACCAGATTGTTCTCGCGTTTGATTAAAACGCTTATAAAAGCCGGATTAAAACACCTCAGTTGTAGTTGTTTTAAGCAAACTGTTGTTGTTTACTTAGTGCTGTTATTGATGGTAGCGAATTCGGGATGAGATCGAACTAGCTTTCTCTGTTTTGAATTGAGTTCTGTTTAACGTTTTAGTAGTTCAAAATATAACTACTGTGAGATTGTATGAATATCTCTGAGAAATATTTCAGCATTTTGTTTAATTTCTTGTGAAATTTTATTTAACCTTTTAACAATTTGCGCATTCAATCCATTACGAGCCCGTACGCACGCAACAATATGTAATTCGAGTTTTATCTGTTGCAACAATATATAAAAGAAAATCCGACAGTCCAGGCGAGCTGCATAAATCTTTTTAAACTGTAGAAGCAATTCTTAAAAGTACCATCACTAAAACACTTTTTCTAAACATCTTAAAGCATACAGAGTAACAAATAAAAAAATTCTTTTTTCTTTATTAAAAAATTACCTCTGTATTCGCTAGGAATTATTTAATCTCGCCTGCTGAATGATAGTGGAAAAATACATAAAGCTTTACGAAGAGTTCTGTGAAGAGACGATTTCATTACTAAATATTCTGCAGTTTGTGATATAAAATCCAAACTTGTATCAAATAAAACGATTCTTCATAAATCTGAAAAACAGGTGCCCAGTTCTTTGGCGACATAATTCTTTCTTGAGGGGAGCTTGCAGTTTTTATTTCTGTTTGTGTAAGGTTTGGAATATGTCCTCCCCCCCAGGTGATGCTTTCCTTTTGTTGTTCATAAGCTTCTGTTTGGCAGCTAGCATTTGTGAGTTCTGCGTTTTATTATGTAGATCTTTATTAATTCACTTAACTAAGGATTCGTTAATTTAACAGTTATCTTGAGTTAAAGCTACTTTCCTATCCTTTCTATTTTCAGCTTACAATTTCCTACTAGAATGTGTAAATGTAATGTAAATGAGTAAGAGTAGTATTTAAGTTCAAGTTTCACTGACTTCGTTAGAGAGCCAGAGTTTCTGACTAGCGCGCGTTCGCCTTTTGGCTCTCTCTCTCTCTCTGTGATACCTTCGCCAACTAGGACCCAACTATTTAGAATCTTGGGGACCCAACTACTTAGAATCTTGATAGCTTCGGCTACATCTTTTTAGCTAAGTTAGCTAGCTTTAGTTAAGTTTTTATTACTTCGAGTTCAGCCCAAGTGGAGGCTTTGTTGTACGCTCTGAGATAGGAGCCGATTTTTTTAATTCTTATTTGGAAAAATAAAGGGTAATTAACCCTTCTTGAGTCTTACGTCTCTGTTCACGCACTCAAGCGACTATTCGCTTATCTGTGCACGTGGGTCCTCACATTTACCTGTTAGTTAAAAGGTTGGAACTCCACATCATATATATATATATATATATCCTCTCTATATTATACAAGTAATTTAGTCTAGCACCGCAGGCTAAAAATAGATCAAGAATTTAAAAGGGCTTTTGCAGCCGCGTAGACTCGCAAAATAATAATTTAATTATAATTCCATTATTTATGGTATTCCTATTTTAAACAACTGTTGTAAGAATCTGAATACTGTTGGAGGTGACGAAATAGAGAAAAGGAGGGGTTAAGAGTACTTAACATTCAAAATTTTATTTAAAATTTAATATGCTGTTTTGTGGATCATCGGATTACCAATACCCACGCAGCCAGCCCCTTCCCTGGGATGTAGGGCTGCCGCCTAGATGATAGGGGTTCCGATTCCGGAGGAGGCATAGATGTTTGTAAGCATATATATAATGTCTATGCGGCAAAGGGGCACTTAAAATACACGGCGGGCCGAAAATCCTCTCGACTGGTGAGTGGAGGGGTCGAAAAGGGATTGGAAACACGGGTGTTCTCCTTCAAAACTGGGGTGGAGTTAGTGTAGTGGGACTATACCTGTACAGCCAAGTGAAATTTTGATGTTCTGCCCACTTCTACTTAGATCTGGGGTTGTAGAGGTAAATATGACCCAAATGGTTTCATGAAATTAATTCAATCGATAACGAAGAAAGCGAAAATATTATTGTAAAAGACATTATATTCAATCTGTGAAGAAAAGCTTAATGAAGAAAGCTAAATCTGAAAGGGTTCAAATTGTAACGGTCGCCTGAAGAGCCGTTCACACTGTGGTTCAGCTGACCGAACGGATACATCTCGCACAGCCGACGCAACTCCAAAACCAGTTTTTCTCCATTGAAGCCAGTTGAAAAATCTGAACTTATCGGCACAACTGGTTTGGTTTCCATGATTACGACAAAGCCTCGAGGGCTATCTGCCTAAGGGGAGGGATACCTTCTTGGAGAACTTTCTAAGGGAAACTGGTTCGTATACCCGTTACATATGGGAAAAACCAAGAAAATGCCCAAGCAGCCAACCAATTCGCGGGATTCGAATCTCGGACCGAACTATCAGCGACTTTATCGCTCGGCTGCTGTTGAGCCCACATGGAACTGACTCCGTTGGCTTAGATAAACCATATTGTGAATGGCCCTTAAAAGGAATCTTTGGAAGTTTAATGCGGTTTATCAGTATAGATCAGCAAAAGAGATGGCCGAGGAACATGCTGAAGGACATTTAAATCGAATCAACGCAAAAAAATGTTTCGAGAATAAACGGCCATTACACTAGGGTTTTCCATGTGTCGACTAGTTCCGCTCAACGCGCTTCGCTATAAGAAAAATTGGTTTTGAAGCTGCTTCGGCTATGCCAGATGTTTCCGTTAGTTCAAAAAAACCCCAGTGTGCACGGCCCTTAGCAGCTCTTTTGGGCTAATAAAAGGAAGATGATTATTGATCTTAGGCTTTATTTAATCAAATTTTCACATCTTAAATAGATTTTGAAATCCTATAAAATGCATAAAATATTTTCTAATACAAAATGCATTAAAGAAAATTATCTTTAAAGGGAGATAAATTATTAATTTGCTTTAACGATTTTGAGAGAAAAATGTAACTTTTATGAAAGTGCTTTCGGAGTAGCTCCTCAAATGTTAAGTACTAACGGTCTTTAAATGGTAATCCTGAGATATCAACGTCACTGAAAATCTGTGGTCAGTACACTCAAAATAACAAAGAAATTATTTCTTACAGAAAGAATGTGATGAAACATTATCATATACAAACTGAAACTTGATGAATTGTCCTTGAAGAGAATCTCAGGTTCATAAAACTAAATTTTAACATCCTTAATAGGCTTAAAGTAATAAAAAGAACTCAGAATTCTCAGTTTCAGAAATTTAAAAAAAAATGAACGGTTGGCCGTTTAAATTATCCGATTAATTTCAATTTTACGTTCTTGGTTTAATCCTTCTGTACATTCATTTTGAAAATGATATTTAGTTGAGAAAATTTTTTGTTTATTTTTAATATTTGGATTCTTTCAATGTTGAAATTCATTAGAACGGCATTAGAAAAGCTGAATTAAAATTTCAATTTGATTATCATATTTTAGAAGTCGTACGCATAAGCGGAAAAGTGCATGCAAAAATAAATAAACGTTAAGCGAGCAGAATAATGCCGTACGGGTCTTAATTATTGAAACTATTTTCCCAACAAAATGGAAGCTATAAATGACGGTCAGTTTGAAATAAACTGCGCTTTTATTATTGGAGTGTTTTAATTTTTTTTAGGCGTGACTGAACTTTTGAATCTGGATTAAGTTTGATCGTAAGGTACAGAATTATTTTTTCACAAGATTAAAACTTTAGTGAATTATATTTTCGAATCGTTTATGCACGAAACATATTTAAATTATTACGAAACTTTTATCAATAACC
>KK115846.1:12081-42950 GCA_000611955.2 Stegodyphus mimosarum | reverse complement strand
CATTTTAAGCTAGAAAGTTATTAGCATGTAGCTTACAGTGTAAAATCTATAAGTTTCGTAGAAAGTTACATTAGAATATTTAACTAATTATTATCTTTTTATTTCAATGCTAAATAATTTTAAAGAAAGAAACAGTTTTAAGTGCTTTGTTTCACGTTTCATTTAAAAAAAAAAGCCAAAAAATGGTACTTTTCAAAACACAATTTAAATTACGGCAAACTTGTCTGATTTTAGAACTGAACGCGCAGTATTTAAATATATAATAAATTGCAGTTGCAAATTTAAAAAAAACTCAAATACAGCTTTTTTTAACTAAGCAAATAGATTTTCCTTAATTTTATTGTTTATAAAGTTCACAAGTATGATTAATACTATTTGCAAAACTCACTAGATACATAAAATTAATGTAATACGTTATACATATTTCTTTAATGCTTACTTGAGTATTAGACTTAATCATTAATAAATACGAGCAATATTTTCACATCGCTCTGTGAGAAAACTTTGATTTAATTTCTATTTTAGGTTTAGTATTTAAATTTATTTGATTGTTAAGTTCGACCCAAGTGCGGTCTTTTACTTTCTGTATCGCTCCTGAGTTGGGAAGTTTGTAAATAATAGTGATTGAATGAAAGAGGATTTTAAATCCCTTCACGTGCAGTTATTATCCAGCACAGCAGTTACATCAGAACAAAGCTTACGTTTCATCAGCTCACTGTTCCAGTTCAGGACCTGAGAAGAAACACCCTGGTAAATATTTCACCATGTTCTCAAAGAACACACACGGAATACTCAGTCCTGATACTTTCTTTGCTCAGTGGTTTCTTTTTGTCGAGTAAGCCGTTTTTGTGCAGCTTTAGCTTCTTTTCTCTCCTCTTCAGCGCTGTATTTTCTAGGAGGCATTCTTAAAAGAAATTATGTTAAGACGTAGTTTTCATGTAAAACAGATGATTGCCAATGCAAAAAAATGTTCACCTTCCCCCTGACACGCTCAATTTGCGTTCAGCCTTGTTTCAAAAACAGATGATTGCTAATGCAAACAAACGTGCCCCGACACGCTCAGTTTACGTTCAGCTGAAAATTCAGTTTAAAATACAATGTCGGAATAAAATCGGGCAAAATTTTACACTCTTTACGCGAAAGGATATTTAGCATAGGAGTTTGGGTAAGCCTACTTGATGAGATGTGCTACTCATAACTCGTTAGTTGGTTTCGTTTCCTTTAATTTCTCAACGTTTGGAAGTTTCTGGGTAATTCATATGTCAATATAGTTAAATGCATAATAAGCAACAATTGTATGAATTAAAAATATTTAAATGTTTTTAAATACCATGATAATTTAATTAAAACAATGATAACTGCATGTATGGTACCAGTGTATATGGACTACTTGAATGCCCTGGCAACTTCACCCCATTGTCTAGTAGAGTTACGCAAGCAAACAATAAACTATCGGCAACAAACAGACACTTAATTCGCATATAATAAAGATAAATAGAAAGCCACTGTTTCAAATCCGAATATGAAAGTTTGCAAAAGCACATGCTAAAACTTTTTTTTTTTAAGTGTTCTGTAAGAAATTCGACTTAAATTATTAAATTGTCTTTATTTTAATTTTTCAATAATTATGAAAGTCAAAAGGAACTAAAAAACTAAATACTTTTTACCTTAGATTTTTATAACTATCAGCAAAACAAATGCGATAATATCGATAATCTCTTTACATTTAGTACAATTATAAAGTGTAATATTCAAAGGCAAAGATGCATTATAACTAAAATATTAACTTTATTTTATATTAAATTACTAATTATTTTTAAAATTTCTTTTTATAATTCTAACTTTATAAATTACTATTACGGCTTATTTGATAACTACTCATTTAACACAATATGTCAAGATCATCAATCATCTCATCACTAAATAATTCCGACTCCACTATTCATTCTCATATTAATTCAAGTGTATGCCCACCATCATCATCTGCATTATCTACAATATCCACAGAACAAAATGATAATCCAACTATATTAGATTTTGAATGATGAAAGACTAATCAAAATTCAAAATGTTTCTTTTAAAGAGCGATAACAAACATAAGATATATCTTCCTAAAGAGCTCTGCAACAAAATTAAATCAATTGTCGACTTCCTCAAAGATTGTTCGCTGGATAATAACTCAGCTACACCAACGGGACCCACATCACTAAATATTCATGATGTTGCAATGGAACCAACATCCAGTCATGTTAAATGATGCATCAACATCTCCTATAAGGACTCCAACCCTGCAGCAAACTTTTGGCACCCTAATATAAATACAAAATATGATACAAATACTGAATTCAGAACTCTACCAATACAAGTCGAAGAAAAAGACAGGATGTTCAAGTACATAATTACTCCTCTCCTCATGAAAAAAGAAATTCATGTAACCCATTTATTGGCAATATAGGATGTCAACCAAATTTCAGTAATAAACAAACAGAATCAAATGATGGTCTTCAAGTGAATAGAGGAGAACTTTACCCAAATATGGAATTTTATAGCAACATCCTGAAACCCAGATAGGATCCTAACTATCAAATAAACCAACCAAGAAACAACTCCATGTATAGTAATTCAAGATCATATGCAGAAGTTGAGAGTACTATACAAAGTAAACCGAATAATAGCATACTCTTATACCCAAAGGATGTGAGAATACAAAGAAATCTTCAAGCCACTCCAAACATTAAATATAAAATGTCAAAAAAAATAAACACCATTCGTCAAGGAGGCCTTGCAATACCCTGTCATAACACAGAAGATAGAGAAAAAATCATCTATAACCTCAATGCCAAAACAGTTGCATAAGAAATAGTTAACATAAAATTTCATAAAGCCAGAATACCAAAATGCGCAATTCATAATATTCCAGAAAATTTCAATCCTGATGAACTGATTCAAATCATAGCCCAAGAAACACAATCAAGTAGTTTCGAGCTAAGGCCTTCATTTAAACTGAATAGTCAAAATAATACTCATAAATGGATCATAGAATGTTACGGTCAAATGTTCCAAAATTGTATGAGTAAAAAACAAACATATATTGGATAGCACACCAATAAAATAACCAAATTTATCGGTGTACACAGATGCCAAATCTGCCAGGACAAAAGATTGCCATTTCAAACCAAGATGTTCATTTTGCGGCGGACAACATTATGTTTCTAGCTGCTCTGTACGGCAAAAACTGCTGGATTAACAATGAAAAGTATGCAACAAACTTAAACATCCAGTAAAGACTGTAAACATCCAGCTTCAGCTATTTCCTGCTCCACATATCAAACAGAAGTTAGACAAGTAAAATCCAGAACATATTATCACGAATATGCAAGACCCTGCAAACTATCTATCGACCATTTTCATCAATAAAAAGAATAATAACTGAATTTGATTTCTCCAAATAAATCTTCAAAGAGCAAAGACCGCTACAGACCAACTACGTCAATATCAAGTTAGATCATCCAGCAGATATTATAATAACACAAGAACCTTATTGTATCGCTTCAAAGTAGGAGGATTTCCAAATAACTGAACTACTGTTCAATGTCATGCTTCAAATGCTGTTTTATTTCCTCGTACAACCATAATCATTCCAAACATTAAATGGAATCCTATAATAATTATTAATACTCGAGACTTAATCACTATTTCAATCAATACTAATGCATCTTAGCTTCTTATTACTAATATCTATATATCTCCATCAGAAAATCCAAATCAAACCTTATCCATACTTAATGAAATCTTAGAAAAATATAATAGTCCACATTTTGTTATTGGAGACTAACTCGCATAGTACTTTATGGGAATACTTACAAACTGATCACAGAGGAGAAATACTTGAAGAATTTATAAATGCAAACAATCTCATTCTACATAATCATTTTACTGACTAGCCTACCTTTGATAATACCTACAATAAAGGTTGGACTGATTTCTTATTTCTACAACCCATCTTGCTAATAAAATTAACAACAGATCAATATTAGATTAACATATCGAATCTGACCATAAATATACTTCTTTTGATATAACTGAATGTACATCCTTTACCACACTTACAAGATTCAAAATGAATAATAACAAAGAAAATAAATTTCAACAAAAGTTCAATCCAATTTCAAATGACTTTATGAATTCTATTATTCAATGTACAACAAAAACAGAACTTAATACTATAGAACCAAGGAACTTATCAGAAAGATTCAAGATACCTGCGAAAGTATCTTCTCCAAAAAATCCTCAACTCCCATTATAAAAATCAACTGGTGGACAAAAGACCTCCGGAAAAAAGAGAACACGAGCATTACGAAGAAAACTCAAATTACCGCAAACTGATGAAGAACGACTCATCATAGTACATATGAACTCTATAAACATGAACACTTTAATGACTCATGAATACTGCAAACTATTTGTCATCATAAACTCTAAAATACAATATTATTCTATATTTTAAGTATTATTTTAAATGTGAAATATGATATATTCTATGTTTTAGCCTTTTATTCCAAATTCGGAAAATTCGAAATTTTATTATATGACACATTATGCATTATTCTGTATTTTCTTTTTCTTTTCTATATTAAGTATTATTCTAAATTTGTCATATGATATATTCTATGCTAGCTTAATGTAAAATTCCCTCCTTTCCTAAAGGTACAAAGTGTTCGATATCTAGTCTCATCCCAATGGCATTCACCCATTACACAGTAGCCCTTATAATAAGCCTTTCTTTTAGCTTTTTTCTAATAACCTTTTCTTTTCAGTCCTCCTCTCTTAATAATAAAATTATAAACCTCCCTCTAAAGAAACTATCATCACCTTTATTCTTATAGTCAGTTAGTGATTGGGAGCTTTACCTGTTCGATCTTTAATGAAGTTTCCGCTGCTCCCAACACATTTACCTGTACCTGTTTTCCTAAAACATTAAATCTTTGGTTACATTTCACCAAAATGTCTGCAGACGCTCTTTTCCGAGGGCAGTCACTACTGTTGGATGTTTACATATTCTCATAGATTCATTGCACTCCCTTATTTAGAGCTTCGATGCACATTGAAGAAAATTAACGTTTTATCTCAAAAGTTAACAGTTCGTAAGAGTTTTCCTTAATTTTTAATAGACACATTTAAAAACACTCTTTGTTAAACAAAAGGTTGTTCAATTCATTTGTCGCTATAAATTAGGAGCAAAAAGGGTTCAGGCAACTGGAAGTAAAAGGAAGTGTGAAGAAGAAGTACTAACTAAGAACTAATTTAAAAAAATGCTGCCAGTTCACTAGATTACTTTTCAATTGTCGAATTTTGATTTAAGATACGGGACTTGTGTGAATTACGATTAAAAAATTTTTGCGAAAATGGAATCTATGGTTCTGAACTTTCAACTATTGCAAATATGGCCAAATGTTTAAATATGAAAGAATATTCATTATATGAAGGACACTTAATTTAATTATTTAATTCTAAGTATGTTTCATTAAATCTTTTTTAAGAGAAGTGTTAAGTATTCAAGCCCACATAAATCCTTGCCCTCAACGACAAAATTTCGCTTCACAGTAATATCTGGAATTCTTCCTAAATAATTAAAAACTACATAGTAGCAAAGAATAGCTTTCTTATAAAAATGACTTGGAAGTTTTGTTCATATTTAAATTAAATTACCATCTGAGAGCAATGTTAAAACAGCTTAATGTTTAAAAATAAACAAACTGATTTGCTAATTCGGGAGATGGCGCAGAAATGTAGCAGAATATGCCGAACGAGATTGATTTAGCTTCAGTTCAATTTGAGTCTGAACAAGTTAAAAAACACTTCTAGAACAACAGAAGCAAATAATAAAATTTAAGCAACTTTAACATAAAGAGTGGTAATCTTGAAATATTGCAGAGCTCAGAATTGAAGTACCTACAGTGTCAGCAATTCTTTGGTTACGATTACTTAGATATTATGATCCACAGAGTATAGTCCTTATAGTATTACTGTAGATAGATTAAAGAAAAGTGAAGCAGTTTAGCTTTAAAGAATGAAAGCAATACTAATATTACTACAGAAATATACATATTTAATTCCTATTTGCAAAATTGCTAAAATTTGAAATTCTATATAGTAACAATATTCAATTGTTTCATACCATTTATCTTGTACCATTTTCTAACCCAGCTAAAACTCAACAGCCCTAGTTCAAGCAAATTGATTGCACGATATAAAGCATGAAGCATTCTTCATCAGCAAAATTCCTTATCTGTTCCTTCTCAATGAATCCTCTGCCAACCATTAACCAGTCTGAGAAATCCAGTTTGCTTCTTTCTCCTTGTTTCCCAATATACAATTTCCAAATGTTACCAAAGCAGAAAAAACGACTTTCAAATAAACTGTTTCAGTTGTGAAAAGAGACACCGATGAATAAATCAGGGAAGTTATGCATCGTATAAATGAAATATTTTAGCACTGATAATTAACCAGGATAGAGATGAAATGATATATACATGAGAAAGAGCTTACAGATTTACATATTTTTAATAAAAGTTGAAATGTGGCATACTGGCAAAACCTACCTTTTTGGGATTCTTTCTTAAACCAGAATTATATATCTGCGATCAGATATTTAAGATATATTTGTAAAAGCTATTTACACACTCACTACATTATTACTGCAATACTTCTGCTTACAATTATTCTCTGCAAGAAAAATAAAACAAATTTTTACTTTAAACAATTTTTATTGCGAACACTTACACATTTGTATACACACATACAAATACAGTTAAAAGCAGTCATCAAAAAGATTCATATTTATATATAAATTTTCAACTGGTTATAATAAAAAATTAGAAAAAGAAATATTTTATTGCACAAATGTTAAACACTTGTCTAAAATTTCTAACATGAGTTTTAAAATACTTGGGTAACCACATATCAAAATGCTTGCATTTTTAAAACATTAAGTAACTTTTTCATTCACATTTTGAAATACAACATTAAAGTACAGCCACTGATTACAAAGGAAGATTAAAAGGTAAATCCACAAAATTTCACACAGATTCAGATAACAAAGCCACATGTAGATAAATAACATGAACAGCATGAGAAACAGCAATTTAAAAACAGAATTCAAAGTTTATTTTATTGCTGTTTTTAAAGGACTAAAATTCAAAAATTTAGAACTGAAGCAGTGTATAGTTCCAAATATTCACACTAAAGGAGACTATAACCTATCTGGAGAAATCATACCAATTCTAATGACATTTGGGTTTAAGCTATTTTTCTATTAAAAAAAAATTGAAAATTTTAGATTATAGTCTAGGATTTCAAAATAAAGTTTGCTAACATATTTCAATTCAAAGATGCCCCTCCATTCTAAGAATGAAATGAAACAATAAGTCATATCTAGCAAATATTTTTTAATAACCGATTAACTTATTAACAATCATAATAATTAGTAATTTGGAAAAGTCTGTAGTTTCAAGATACCATCCATTTTAAAGTGGGTCTTGTTTTCATCAGAATTTATTGTGGGGGAAAATATGTAGTTTGTCTCCAAAGAAATATGAGAAGAAAATCCTTTTGAGATAGATCCAAGGGATACCCCTTGGAGACATTCAAAAAATTTTATCGAACTTATGTGCCACGGTCAAAAACAATTTTCAGAATATAGGCTCACTAACAACTTCACGAAGAAGCAACAGATTAATATTATTTCAGATGAAAGAAACAAGCATAAATAAAAACTTACATTTAATTTCCTGATCTGCAGACCGTACTTTGTAATAATTTTAATGTACTTCGAAAATGCAGGATCTGTATATTATTTTCATACTTCCTGTCCTTCTTAAATTCTGTGAACTAGGAGTCAAATTTGACACTTATACACACTTAGGCATTATGCTATACATATTTTCGTTCATCCTTACATACTGAGCATTCATACTCTGAAGCAATTAGTTCTTCATTCATAATTAAAAAATTCAAAATAAATTTTCAAATTCGGTTAATCGATAACATTGCATTTCCAAATGCTTGTGGAACTTGTTGGTCAAGCAAATATAACAAATGACTCAGTAACATAACTATATTAATGTGTGCCCTCGGACGTTAATGTTAGTTCAGAGATAAAAACCAGTGGGTTGAGTAGCTAGATGTGCACAACTGTTGACAAGATACAGGGCAGTAATTATCAGGTACAAAGGACAATAAGAAGCAACAGTTGTAAGTTACTGATAAGGATTGTTGAAAAGGTCTTCATCTTTTTGACAGGTGCCTCAAATTCATCATAATTAAGAATGTTTTGAATTTCTCTGAAATTAAGAGTTCTCCATTTTGAGAGATACTGTGAGAGGCAATCGAGATAAGAATAAATAGGAAGACAAAAAAATTATTCAAAGATTTATTCAAAAGTCATTCTATGATTATCATTCATCTAGAGTAGCAGAAGAAATAGTTGATTTTTAACTCACAAGATGCAAGCATGCTTTACAAGAATAAAGATCCATGAACTGAACAAAAATCTAAACTTCAACTTGATGTGCATCTGCAAATTAACATTATGTGAAAGTGCAGCATGGGAAAACATTGAATTTAGCTGTAAAGAAAAGATCCATTAAAAAGTTAATATAATGATGCAACATAGACAACAGATAAAAGTTAATTACATTTGGTTTTTATTACATTTTAGTGGTTTTTAGCTCTAAGGTTTTATTACTCTATTCTGGAATTATACCAATATATATGGTATTGAAAGTTTTAAATTAATACCTAATTCATTTCAATTTCTTGAAAACAGTAATGATGACTAGCATAAGTTTTTTACAGTTTGAAACAATATGGAAAAAAATAACATTTAGAAACTGTAATTGAGTGAATCTACTCATTTTTTTAAAAACAGAGAACCACAAAAGTAATTTGTATCAGTATCAGATATTTTGCCAAAAATATTAAAATTTTTCAAGTATTTATAAAATTAAAATATTCTAGTTCAACTTATACTGAACTGAATGATTCTTTACCCTGCACAGCAACAAGATATCATCCTAAATAGTCAGAAAACATAGAAACATTGGATCAAGAAAACATATGCATAAAAAATTGCTCTTGCTGTCGATAAAAGAAAATTGAACACAAAGAGGATTATAATTTTTAAGGTCTAGCATTTGCTTTCACATTTCTTTTCTGAATGTTAAAATGGCATAAAGAGAAAAATATAAAAATATCAATAAAGTATACTACAATTTGAATTAAATTTTAACAAAAAGTTAGAGGGGAAACATAAAAAGGACTGCAGTGTGTACACCCACAGAATTTTATCATCACTATTTGATTTTATTTTGTATGCAGACAAGAACGTACATAAGTAGAGAGATAAAAGAAGAAACAGAGAAGTATTCGAGATAAAAATTTTGCAATTAATGCATTACAGATGATTTAAATGTATTTTAATTATTTATTACTTTACATAAATAAGACTTTCTGCAAAATATTAATAAGGAAGGGAAAAAAACAACTTTTTAAATGATTTACTTTATTATGCTGATTTGCAGTGTGCTTATAATATCAATTAGATGTTTGCACGGCCTGCCTTAAGAATAAAAAGGAAAAAATATACAATTATTTTAATGTGTCCAGGTCGAGTAATTTCATGAAAACATTAAATATTTTAAATCAATCAGATTTAAAAGCAGAAAAAATATTTTTAACTGCATTTATTGCTTTAAAATTGCTTAATTTATTACTTAATAACAGATTAAATCTAAATGTTAAATAACTTGCACTTTATTGAGTAGCAGCATTTCATTTCAAGCAGTGGCAATACATTACTTATAAAAGTTAACCTCTTATAAGCTCTAAGTATACACCTTAAATAAAATTTAAAAAATAGCTAAATACAAAGTAGCATAAATAACTAAATTAAATCTTAAAAATGCTGAATATAAAATACTTTGAATACAATGCTTTGAGTTTGTTGATTAAAACTATGTACAAATATATTGCATTTTGTCAAATGGCAATAGTCTGGCCGGCTACAGATAAAAATGTTTTATTTTCAACAGTATTTCCATTGTTCGCTTTTAAATCGCTGAGTTTGTTAAATCAGCAATTCATTAAATTTCTACAAAATATGAAATAAATGAAAAACCAGTTCGAAAACAAAAATTCAAACTTTGAGGTGCACATGTTCGAGTGAAGGACTACGTGTATTCAAAATCTCTTGACGGTTCTAGGTACTGTCTTTCTCCCACAACGCGAGGAACATACCAATAAATATACATACAGATTCTTCATTATTTAAAAGCAGAGATGACAAATGAATGATCTTGTATAGTGCAAACTGACAACAAAGAGCTTTTGTTATTCATATCTTTATGGATAGGATTTTTTATCACTAGCTGAAACAGTATTTCTTAGCGGTAATAATAAAACAAAATTAATTTTATTTATATAGATCAAATTACAAACATAACAAAACCAAACATATTGCCTTGCTTTTATTTTTACTATAGTAAAATCAATGAAATTTTTTTCACAATGGTTCAATCTCTACAGATCCTAAATTTTGCTGCCTGTTACCTTTCTTTCAAAAATCTTGCTTCTCCAAATTCTAAAAATTTTGCTGCCTCTAAACTCTGCCGCCTGCTGCGGCTGTACCGGCTCTGGTGCCGGCCCTGCTTGACACTATAGTTACATGCACTTGACTTTTATATCTACATGCCATTTAAAATTCATTTAATTTCTCCTAAAAACATATACTGTATTGCATTCAATATTATTTAAATCAATAAAAATTAAAAATCAGTAACTATGCTTATAATTTTAATTTTTTGGTTTATAAACAATCCTTATATTTATATTAATGCTATATTATTATTTTATTATTTAAGTATTATTTTATATCTTTACATCCAACTGTATATGTCTTCTTATTAAAACAAGATAAATTTATAAATAACAGCTGCCATGAACATTCTTATGAATGAAGTGCTCTTATATCTACATGATACAGCAGCACTTCACTTCATAAGAAGCCAAAAACTGGGTTAGTTCCTGCCTCAAAAGACGAATTTTTTAATTTAAATTTTTTTTTCCATATGCTACCTGAAAGATGTGGAAAAGTCGTAGATAATGATGGACAATACTTTGAATAAACTACATTCTTCCAATTTCTTTGAATAAAACTTCAATGTTACAATAAATAAAAAAATAAATAAAAGCTCAAAACTTATTTGTACACCAAATAAATGAAATGTTTAATGATTTCAAAGATAAATTGATACAAATCCCTCTCCTCCTCTAGGAGAAGGGAGAAATACAGAACAAAACTTGAGTTGGCGAATTGGATATCTTTTCATATGCATAAAAATTGACCTAAATTAATTAAAGGTATTAATGCTAATTACTTCCACATGCAACGATTTCAGAATTCTAATATCTTACCCCTTTCTCTTTTGATTATTTAGTTGCTAAACAGATAAATTACATTCTTTCTTCTTTGTCCCACCTACTGATTGCCCTATTTATTTTGTTGTCTGCTTAGCCTCTTGCAAATATTAGTTTGTCTGTAAAATCCACAGAAAGTAATTTAAAGTTTACTCCAATAAACAACTTCTCACACCAAAAAGAATCAAACAATGAAATTCCATAAATAAGGATAAATTTTGGCAGAATAACCATCATTTTTTCTAATTCTTAGATTTGATTCAACAAGAAAGTTATAAAACAAACTAAAATTACAATTTGTTGTTAGTGTAATTAATAACAAAATATTTCAAGGCAATCTACTTCAAAAGACTTTTGCTTTCATAAAGGAGTTTCTGGAAAAAAATTTGTTAAAAAATATTGATTTAAAAATATATTAAATAATTTTTGCATGTTTACCCCTTACATTTATTTTATGATTTTTTATTTACTACACGATATAGCTTTATATCAATAAACAACTAATAAATTTCTTTGTAACCAATGGGATCTTGAGAATGCCAATCAACTGACGAAGCACGTTTGGCTATTGAGCCCTTGATCATCCTTGACCACCAGAGGTTCAATACTAATCCTGCTGGGAATCGCTGGTATAGATTTATTGGGTGGACAAATAAATTTTGAGAGCTTTACATAAGATTAAATTCTATCGGACAATCTTGTAACTATATTCATGTTAAAACACCAGCATTTCCATCTAAAAATCAGTCTGTTTCGTTTTGCTGATGTGTAAACAACAAACTTTCTTTGTGCTCAACCTTTGTCCCAACACAACAAAATTTCCGGGAAGCACTTCTTTTTTGTTTTAATTTGAAGAAGAGTGCAGCTGACGGACAGTGATTGCTGTGTGAAGCATATGGGGAATATGCTCCATCAATAAAAACATGTGAGTATTGGTTCCAGCATTTTGAAACTGGTGATTTTGACACTGAACCAAGATTCATACCAAACTCAAGAGAAGATTCCTAAAACCTTGAGAGTGACTCAAGAAGTGATTTCAAAGTGTCTCAAGACCATGGGTATGGTGCCAAAAACAAGGAAATTGGGTTTCGTATGAACTCAAGCAAGAGACGTTGAACACTGTTTTTTCACGTGCAAACAACTGCTCCAAAGGCAAAATTGGAATACGTTTTTGCACCAAATCATGACAGGGAATGAAAAATGGATCTACTACAACTACCCAAAGCATAGGAAATCATGGGATAAGCCCAGACATGCATCAACTTCAACGACGAAACTGAATATTCATTGCAAGAAGTTCATGCTGTGCATCTGGTGGGATCAGCTGGGAGTCATCTATTATGAGCTACTCCAGCCTTACAAAACCATCACTGGGGAACATTACAAACAATAATTGATGCAATTGAGCCGGAAATTGAAGCTCAAACTCCCCCAGTATGTCAAAAGACATGAAAAAGTAATCTTTCAGCACGACAATGCTCACCCACATGCTGCAAAAGTCGTCAAGGAAACTTTGGAGGTGCTTCAGTGGGATGTCCTACCCCACCCGCTGTATTCACCAGACATTACTCCTTCTGACTTCCACTTGTTCTGGTCGATGACTCATGACTTGACCCAGCAGCACTTAACTTCATAAGAAGCCAAAAATTGGGTCAGTTCCTGGATTGCCTCAAAAGATGAGGGATTTTTTAAATGTGGAATCCATACGCTACATGAAAGATGGGGAAAAGTCGTAGATAATGATGGACAATACTTTGAATAAACTACATTCTTCCACTTTTTCCGAATAAAACTTCAAAATTACACACACACACACATAAAAAAGCTCAAAACTTATTTGTACACCCAATAAATGAAATGCTTAATGGATTTCAAAGATAAATTGATACAAGCTCCTCTCCTCATCTAGGAGAAGGGAGGAATACAGAACAAAACTTGAGTAGGTGAATTGGATTTCTTTTCATATGCATAAAAATTTACCTAAATTAATTAAAGGTATTAATGCTAATTACTTCCACACGCAACAATTTCAGAATTCTAATATCTTACCTCTTTCCTTTTTGATTATTTAGTTGCTAAACAGATAAATTACATTTTTTCTTCTTTGTCCCACTCACTGATTTCCCTATTTATTTTGCTGTCTGCTTAGCCTCTATTGCAATCCCTCCTTCTGAAGATGAGGGACATATATTAGTTTGCCTGTAAAATCCACAGGAAGTAATTTAAAATTTATACCAATATACAACTTCTCACACCAAAAAGAATCAAACAATGGAATTTCTTAAATAAGGATAAATTCTCTTCCCTCTCCTTGATGAATGAGCATTCACTACTACAGACATTGCTTAATAATGTTACTTGAATAATACCTTAAAAAAACAGAAAACATACTTTGTATATTCTTTTGCAATTCCTTCTTGACTTCATTAGAGTCAAAGTTGCAGAGGGTAACATGATTCTATGAAGATAGTCTGAAGCCCTAAGCATAATAGTTCCCTTTCCCCCAGGAACTCCCAACAGCCATTTTTATTGTGATGAAGGGGGAAAAATATATGATATACTATTGGGACCTTAAGATTGGGCACTGTGAACATAGGCAGTAATCAGGTCCACTATAGGGAGCGACAGAATAAATCTTTCATTGTCTTAGCAAGTATGAATGAATCCTTCCTCCTTGAGAAAAACAAACAGATTGCAAATCACTAAGAACAGAATATGTATTATGCAAGTATGTGTTTTGTTCCAAATGTTTTCTAATTTTCTAATTAATTTGTTCAAAACGCTTTATTCTACTTGTTTATTCTTCTGCATTATGAAGGCATGCATGCACTACTGAATAAGTCATTGCTCAATAGTTTTTTTTCTAAAGTTCTAAATACTAAAATAACTAAAATATACGCTCTGCATTTAGAGACTCACAGGTCAAAAATTGGCAGCTATTTAATCTGCATTAATGAGTGTATGCATGTATAGATAACAAGGATATACTGTGGAATTCAGTAACCCAAAGTAACCAAAATGCAACACAGCAAGAATAAACATTTTTCAATAACCTGAAGTATATATGAATATGTTCTGCAAGATAAAATGCATGCATAACCTTTCCTAGAAATAGCAATTTTCTTCTTAAATGATCAAACAGTAGAACTTAAAGCTTTTTGTAAAGTAAAGAAAGGTCAAACTATTATACTAAATTACAGAAGCATATTTTATTTTTAAATTTCATACTGATTCTTCAAAAGTGGAATATCTACAAATCTCAGTAAACTAAAAATATAACAACAAACCAGTGACAGAACACATTCATTTAAGGATAAGTATTTACATAAAATACAATTCTGACTGAAAAGAGAGAATATGAAACATGTATATACATAATCTGAAATGTCAAAACATTAGGTAAAGCTTTACATTAAGCTTATCACTGCTATTACCCACCTTCCAAAAATAGTTTTCAGTTGGATGCTAAATGTAGGAATAACAATTTTGAATCTGCAGTAGTGCTTCAATGTCAGATTGATAGGATAGGGATATGGAAAAAAAATTATCAGCACTCAAACTTGCATAGGTCAGAAGGATAAGCAATTTTATCTCTGGGACAGCAGATATTCTTGTATCTTTATGGACAATAATGTAAAGAATATCCAGAAATATATAAATTCTATCAAATATCAGTGGAATGTCATAAGAGTAGATGTCCTCATGTTAAGAATAAACAAAATTTGTATTAAATCACATTCAAATTCAATGATGTTGCTAATCAAGACCATACACTACTTGAATACTGCACTCCACAAGATTTGGTGTTTGCCATGTATCATTGTTGTTTCTGTGACATTGTAATGCCTTTCCATGGGAAGCCAATCATCATTGACCTATGACTGAATTTTACTGAGTTGGAAGAACTTTGATTTCCATATGCAAATAAGCACCACTGCAAGTGGTATCTCCTGACATACAACTAATATATATCTTCAGCCTTTAAGAAAACCAGATCTCATTCCATATTTCACACACTTACATTGCAGGGGGATGGTTTATTCCAGCAGGATAGTGCATGCTTCTACAATGCAGGTGATACAGAATTGGCTCAGTTAACAGCCCTCATAACTCCCACTAGAAACCCCTACAGATCACTGAGGACTTCATTAACTTTCAATTCAATAACATTGCATTGTGGCATCCAATAACATGGGCGCATTATGAATAGTCATTAATATACATTAGTAACATTTCTAGCAGTTTGCTGATTCAGTATCACAATGAACAGCCACATTTATTCATATAGAGAAGTTACATGCCAATAACACTGTGCCTAATATTTTGGCACTTCAATACATATAACGAATACGATTTATAATATGCTGAAACATTTTATGGCATTTACAATAAAATATATAATACCAAGTACACATGAAATTGGGAGGAGATTAAAAAGATAGCTAGCATCTGTTGCAATATGCTTATTTTAAGCTTAACATACAAACACATAATTATAACTAATTAAAATAACACAAAAACAAGGATACCCGTAAAAAAAAATCTGGTAACATTAAACGACACACTCACTTTGGTTCCATTGCTTTAGATAATTTATGAAACTTGTCAACATTTCATATATAATCTGCAACACTATTTACATAAAAACACACATGAAAAGTTGTTATTCATAACCTTCTTCTTATTATTTTATTTTTGGCTGTAAAATTAGGAACTAATATTAAATGCTGAATACATACTGTGTAAAATTTACAGCATTTTGCTGCTGAAACAAAAGCAAACAAACAAACAAATAAAAGTTGGCACAATAATGTAGATGGTGAACTTGTTAAGCACGAATATATTTGAACATTCATTAGAGTATAATAAAACAAGATTCATCATTTTGTTTTCCTTATGGAATGACCTTGAAACCACTGTAGAGATTTGACTGGAGGTGCAGCAGGTAAAGGAAGCGATGAATTTCCATGTTGAGCAAAATTCATCTGAGGATTTAGAAAAGGATTGATGTTGGTGCTATTTACGCCAGCAGGCAATAACAATGGCACAGAACTTGAAACTGGTGAATGGGAAGATAGTGGAAACTGTAGTGGTGCAGAGGTTGTTCCTAATCCTGAAATTTGGCCAAGTAAATTAGGTGGACGATAATTCATCACTGAAGAAGCATACAAGGCATTTGGTTGAGGTATCATGTTCTGCTGCACCTGTGGAAATGGGATTGGTGCTGAAGTGGGAAAGCGCATATCCAATGAATTTTGTGCTGGTATACCTCCAAAATTGGATGGAAATTGGCATGGAGGTGAAACAAACAGATAATTAGGAAAAAAAGGTCTAAAAACTGGTGGTGATGGTAGCAAAGGAACATTTGGAAAAGAAGAGAAGGAATTACTGTGTGAATTTTGCTGCATGTCAGTAACAAAACGTACTGCTGATGACTGCACAGGTTTAGGTAAAGTGGAGTATGCATTGTTTCCAGTGTTGGCTGATGAACATGGAGGAATGTATACAGCTACACCATTTGTCCCTGGAAAAAAATATTATCTTCAAAAACAAATATCATAAAGAGACAAATTCTACAGTAAGTGTAAAACAAGGTAACAGTAAGTAAACACAGTCAATAAATGCATCATAGCAAAACAAAAAATATGTTACACCTGTTGAATAAATACAAAGGTAGAAAGACATACTGATCTAAGAATTCAATCTAAAAATTAAGCGATATCAAATCTTTATTAGTTTGCATGCACAACCAATTAAAAAAAAAGATCCTTTTTTTCACTTTTAGTGAAAATGAGGCTCATTTTTTTAACTGCAAAGTTATTTAAAAATTTTTTGTTTTATGTTTGTTCTTATTTATCTGATATTTGTTTTATATCTTGTTTTATTGTAATTTTTCATACATATATATATATTTTTTTTAATTTGCGCACAATAATTATTCATTTAAGTGTTCTATTGTAAATCAGTCTGTTACATTTTGTGTAGATAAAGAAATTTCATAAATATGTCAAATAAAACCTAAGAAATCACATTTTAAAATTTATGAGCAATATTTGACAAAATCTTTCAGAATATGGCAGGAAAAATACAGGGTGCCCGATAAGTCTAAATATTTTCATCATTAAAAAAAAAAAAATTGAAAGAACTGGCAGAATTGAACAATGTTTTTTTTTTTTTTTTTTGGCGGGGCGTAAGGGAAAAAAATTGTTAAAATTTTTATCAATAAAGAGCGCCGCATAGACAGAGTAATAAGAAATGTGTAAATCAAGAGTCCTATAAATATCAGGTTTTATGATTAACAGCTCATTTCTGATTTTTCCTCCTATTTGTTTGTACATAAAGTTTTAATTGTGATGCTGACATCAGTGGATAAAGCATTATTAGAGAGGTTGTTTTACCTCAACCAAGAATTGAATACTGATGGTTTTGAACACAGAAGGGCTGGAAGAAAGGTTCAGGCCCAATCACTCTTCCCAAACTGACTTCCCTGGTACTACGTTTCGATGAAATGGGAGGTTTATGCCGTCGCCTTTGTAGTGGTACACCAGGTTTATCAGAGTTTCAGACTTCTGATGTGGCTTTGCAGACTAACACTCTAAGGGAACAATCAATGAATTTTTAAGAGCATTGTGCAAAAACTGGCAAGAAGACCTGCTTAATTACTGGAAAATGCTACTTGCAACTGCTGCAGGAGAAAATGATACCACATTTACTGGGACATAATGCCCTGACACAGTGATGTTCATGCAAGACGGGGCACCTCAAATCACAACTGAAGTGAAGACATTCTTAAGAAGAACTTTAACAATAGCCATCACTGTAGGAATGAGTGAACCCCCTTGCTTAGCAGTACTTGATTTTAGGTTCTGGAGTTATGTGAAGTCCAGAGAGTACTGCAATAGCCCATCTTCTTTGGTGCAGTTAAAGGATGCCATTTGTCATGAAATATCTTGCATCCATTTGGATATGCTATGGCTGCAGTTAACGGTGTTGTAACTTGCTTGTAAATTGCAGTTTGTGGTGACAGTGAACACATAAAATAAGAGTGATATGCTTGTAAGCATTTGCCTGCATGCAAATATAGTTTTCCTTGAAATACACTGGTGTGCAAAAATTAAGGATGAGACGGTTTTTTCAATATAACTTTGTACAAAAGCTTTCCAAATCAACACATTTAATACCGTAATATCCCCAATATGTAAGGACATGAGTAATGTAAGCAACACTTACTAAAAGAGAAATCAGAGGGATAAAAAGAAGCTTTATTGAAAAAGTAGCATGGAGCGCAATGCGACTGAAGGCCGAAACATCCCTGTGATGGGTGTCCAGCAAGAAACATCCGGTCTTTAATAGGGGATATGATCTCCCCTGACTGCTAGGCAGGTTTCACATCATTTGTGCATGCTGGATATGTGGTTGTTAATGAGCTGTTGAGACACTGCTGCTCGTTCCTCTTGTAGCACCAATCGCAGTTTCGGAATCATTACTGGCGATAAGTTACGTGCTGCCACGGGTCTCCCTAGTAAGTTCCGTACATGCTTGACGGGATTTAGATCCAGAGACCTTGCCGACCAATCCATGTGTTCAATATCTTCACTCTCCAACAGCTCTTCGACAGTAACTGTGCGATGAGGTGGAGCGTTGTCGTCCATGAAGAGGAACTGAGGACCCATAGCCCTTGTGAAAAGACGCATGTAAGGAAGAAGAACCTCGTTACAATAGCAGTCCCAGGTGACGAACCTCCTTGGGAGATATGAAGGTCGGTCCGGCTACCAAGCATTATGTCTGCTCGAACGAGAACTCCGCGACCTCCAAAACAGTCCCTTTTGATGATGTTGAAGGGGTTATTGCGTGTTCCCCGCTCTGTCCAGATGTGTATGTGTCTAGAATCGCAACTCAGACTAAATCTGCTCTCATCTGTAAAGAGTACTCGTCCCCATTCATTGTCTCTCCAATTCCGGTGTTCCCGGCACCACAGAGAACGCCTTCTCCGATGGGCAGGCGTTAGAGGTACACACCGTACAGGGCGTCGTGCAAACAGACCACCACCGTGCAGTCTTCTGGCCACGGTAAAACGCGATATCGGTCGTCCAGTCGCCTGTGTCGTGTGTCTAGCGATTTCTCCCGCTGTCTGCCGCCTGTTTCTTCTGGCCTGTAAGGCAATATACCGGTCATCTGCGGGTGTGGTTCCTCGTGGACGACCACTACTAAACCCCCGGATAGCTGTTCCTGTAGTTTGAAATTGTCTCCAAAGTCGTGAAACGATGCTGTGAGCAATTCCGAACTCTGCAGCCACACTTGTCACACTGCGGCCTTCCTCCAACTTCCCAATGATTCGACCTCGGGTAAAAGCATCCAGATGTCGTCTAACAGATTGATTATTCGCCATTTCTCGCTGAGGCAGCAACTCGGTGTGATTTTAACTGCTATACAGCGTGCAATCTCTTTGCCAGAAATACTGATCTTACACCGACAACATGCTTTATACTACTCAGACACTCCCCCATTACGTCTACCTGCATATCTGCGCATGTGCTACCGTACATCACCTTACTTAATCTCCTGATTGGTCTTTCTGTCCGCTCTGCCTCTTCGTTCAGCTGACATGCTAATTTTTCGACTTCATCCTTAATTTTTGCACACCAGTGTATAGTTAATATAATAAAGTATAGTTAATATAATAAATATAGTTAATATAATAATTTTTTTAAAATGTATAATTTGCTCTCGTACAGCGTGCTATATCGACAAAAATTGCAACTATTTTTTTTCTTTACCCCCACCCCCCAAAATCCTTCTCCACGAGATTAATTTTTCGCAAACTGCATTAAATTCTTATGAATTTTTAAAATATTTACAGGCTCATGAGACATCATGTTTATCTAGAAAATCATCAAATTAACAAATTATGAGTGTAAAAGTTTAGATTTATGCTATTTGATTATCGTAAAAGCATCTTAGAGTTAACTGCCTAAGAGTGGGATACCTTTGTGGAGGATTTTCTAACAGAAACAGGATCGTATTCACATTATACAGGGAGAAAACTATGAAAAACCTATGCCTCAGCAACCTTTTTTTTTTACTTTTTATGTACTCCACCCTTAGGTACTATACGGAAAGAGAGGAATGCCCCATGGAGGTCTTTTTAAGGGAAACTGGCTCGTATCCACGTTACACATGAGGAAAACCATGAAAACGCCCAAGCAGCCAGCCCATTTTCCGGGACTTCAACCCCGGGCCGAACGACCAGTGTTCAGCGGCTTTTACACTCAGCCACTGGTGGGCTCAGCCTTCTTCCTCGGAATTTTAACTTCGATTGAATTATTAGTGTTCAGCAATTTTATTCATGAGCGTAAAATCATTCATAATGAAAATCAGAACGTGTGAAGCTTGAAACTCTGTTTTTATTAATTAATGCAAAAGTAAAATTTGGTGTGTACTATAAAACATAAGTTACATATTTTATATAAATAAATTGTTTACTTTTATTTTTTTTAAAGAAGCTTTCCTGTATTTTCCCAACATGTGTTTGAAAGAACATTTACTTATTTATTTTTTTATTTTGCGATTTCTTTTGCACTATTAATTGATGGAATACTCTGGACTTGTATTGCTAGATAATGTATTGTTAAAATACATTACCTAGTGTTTTCAAATCAGTAACTAAACAAAAGCCCATTTAAAAGCCTATTTAATATGAAAAATTTATGAATTTTCAACAATTTGACATTCTTTGGCATTCTGAATTTCTAGCTACTAAGTTTTTTTTGCACTATTTAAGAATTCCAGAAATTCTCTTGCATGTACATTTGACAATATTTCACATACTACATTTAAAATACATCTAAAACCAGATTACTTAAATTATTACTCTTAATTGTAATTTCCCAAAAGACTGTAAATAATTATTTTATTTACAAAGTATGATGCATAATAAAGTAAGTGTATAACAATATGTGTAATTTTGTTTTTGCAGTTTTCCTTTAGAAATAACTAAAAGCTATCTAAAAAACAGCTGGAAGCACAGAGAGTGATGTATGGCTGTTGATCATGATCCCAGCCCATACCATGACACTACACATAGGATATTGGTTCCTTTCCTGTATGTTTGCTGGACTATGTGCAGTACCACTCTCATGACACATCAGTTGTCATCCACAGTCAGATGAGAAACTGAACCCACTTTCCTCTTAGAAAGACAAGCCCAATTGTCTTCCCTCCAATTGCGATACTGATGGCAACATAGCAAATTGGTGGAATGATGACATATAGACAATGTGGAATGCACACAACAGGATGACGGATGTATAGTCCTCCTTGATGAAATTTCAGAATGCAGTTTTTCAGAGATTCACTTGCCAGCAGTAGCAAGTAACTGATTTCATACCTCAGTAGCTATGCTGCGCCCATTCCTTTTTGTCAATAGCACTAAGTATCTATCTTCTGCAAGCTTCTGTAAACATGGCCTACTCTGCAACGGCTGCTACACATACAATTTTGTTTGAAATGATTTCCAAAGCCTTGAAACAGTACTGTGGCTGACATACTCCCTATCTGTTACTTTTCGCCTTTCTTTAATCTTGCCAATAATACTCCTACAAGTAAAATCTTCTACGTGATGTCGGGAAGACATAAAGAAAACTGAAAGTTAATCAAATGATTCTTTTCCATTAAATTTTGCTTTTGAACAACAACGGTCAATACGCACCAAATCCTTTATATCCCTTATCAGTGCTATCACATGTCGAAGAACTTCGACAATCGAAAATTTGCATACGCAAAACAGGTCTTACTGTATACCACGCTTATGCTAATTTTCACATTTTACTTCTTTGCATTTTGTGGTTGCTATCACTGCTACTGCCCTCCATCTTTGGCATTGTCCACCAGTGTGGCTCCTTTGCTGGGGGAACATACATGCCCAAAAACTTAGCGCTATGTAATTTGCATTTCACATTTGGAAACAAAGTCAGTTTTCTATTGGAATTTTTTAATAAATAAAGTTTTCACAAGAAATTTAAGTTAATTTTTCACCAAGTTACTGTTTCACTAATTCGCTTTGAACTGAGTACCTAAGCATCCTTCAGGCTTTATAGCCATAATTATAAATTTTGTTGAAGCATACTTTTTATTTCCTGAGTCAGATTTAAAATAAAAGATGCAGTTAAACATCTGTCAGTCTCAAGAAGTGAAGATAAGCATTAGGGAAAGTGTATTACTGGAGAAGTTAAAGAAAGATAGATACATGGCTTAGGAACTATTTTTTACATGAAAAGAGCTTTATTTATTGTGCCTAATTTTAGAATCAGCTTGAAATTTATAAATATAATTTATTATAATTAAAAATGTAATTTATTTCTTTGGGATCATAAAGAAAATGTTAGTAATAAAAATTAGATTTTTAACACTGATGACATAATTTTAATAATAATATTAAAAAGACAAACAAATTTTTCTGAATCACAACAAACAGAATTTCTGCTTGACAAGTTTCTTTGTTATAAATATAAATTAAAATCTCCCTCTTCCCCCCACTTTTATATTAGAAAGAATTTCATTTTACATTACAGATTAAAGCAGTTTTGAAATCAACTACAGAAACATTACTAAACAGAAGGTAAGATTTTTTAAAAAACCAAAGACAGGTTTATTGAAAAGTTTTAGGACTGCTTCTGTTCCTGACTAAATATTGACTTTGATAAGTATTAAGTACCAAGATTAAGAATAAGTATTTAGGAGTTAAGTTTCAAGATTAAGATAGTCACAATTTGTAAGTGATTGTGAATTAGTATCTTGAAGTGATACTTTGGGACTTATCTTGATTGAGAAAATCTTAATTGCCAATCTTGATTGATCTACTTGATTGCCAAAGTGTTCAACTGAAAGCAGTACCACCCCCTTTTTATCATACACAGCACTCTTTTGCAAATATCTTAGAAGCACATTTGTGCAGAGCCATAGGAAGAAAAGATTGGATTTGCTTTAGAAACAATAGTTTTTGTTCTATGACAATGCCCAGCTGCATATTTCTGCTGAAGCATTAGCAGAAATATCGAAAATCAATAGAAAATCACTAAAACTGCCAGCTGATTTTCATTCTTGATGCAGAAAAGGTAACTGCACAAAAATGATTCTGAGTTTAAAAAATATCGCGTATCTTTCAGTTATAATACAACTCAACACATAAGAGAATCAAAAGCTTTTTCTCATCTTTTCTTCTAAAATTAAAAAAATTAAAGCATTTAATTTTAAACAAAAATGTGAAATGTCTATTTTTCTATCTAATGAAGCTCTGTTATTCTGCACATACCATTGGTCAAAACTTTCAGAGAGACAACTGGAACGTCCTTTTTCTGTTTTCCACTTCCATCTTTTCCTCCCTCATCAGAAACCACAGAATTCTATATGGATAAGAATATACATGAAATTAAACTCTTGATCATGAAAAACATGGGATAAATAAAAAACACTTCCCTTCAAAGAAAAAAATTCTTTAATACAGTATGATACCTAACTCTTCTAAATAATTGCTTCTGAATGTATTTGCAAATAATTCATGAGCATTTCTTAAATAAAATCTTGAAAATTTATAAAATTTAGTTATAGAATTTAGTTATAGAAAATTTATAAAATTAGTTTTGAACTTTAGTTCTTTTATGTTTTTCCTTTTAAGTTCTGCACTTATTTTCAAAAGTTTTTACTCTTTAACATTTTTAGTAGGTTAAGTTAGGAGGATGTTGAAAGTGAATGTAGTTTTTATTTTATATGTGCTTCAATTTTATTTACTTAATGTGTTTTGGCTACTAATAATTTATTGTGAATCAAGTTTCTGGGTAGTGGCAACAAAGTAATTTATAGACTTTGTTGCCACTAACCAGAAACTTAACTTATTAAACAATTTATAGACTTAGCAAAATATATGTTTGTATAGTTAGGTAGGCTTATTAAAAAAGAATGACTTGTTATTTACATGAGTTATATTTTATTTAAGTTCCAAACATCTTTTCAGTAAATAAATGAATACTTTAGAATATTTTTATTATTCTCTTATAGTCCATGATACACTGGTGGTGTAATAGTTTATTTTGACATGTAAGCAAACACTCAAGACAAAACTCATTCACATTCAGATATTGACTTAATTACATGGGGAAAAACTCTTAAAAAAAAAAAAAAAGATAAATTAATTTAAAAATAAGTACAGTAGCATTTTCTCTTCTTTCTAAAAAGTGTTTCAGACTTTTAGAAACTGTGCTTGATATTTATAGCATTTATTATTTTGTTTATATTTCAGAATCAAAATATTCCTAAATCATAAACATGGAAAGTAATGTCACTTTAAAGGAGAAAATAAAAATGCTTTATTTTAACGTTGTTTCTTAAATATAATCTTACAATATTATCATTAATGTATGATATTTATCAATGTTTTATGATCGCGAAAAACGCATACAAAAATTCACAAATCTCTGAATAAAAAATTTTGCATACAAACTGATCTCAAAATCGACAAAATATTAATAAGTCACCAAATTTAGCGCCACATAATAAAAGAACTCATAATTCAAAAAGGGAAAATTTTTTGGTGTAATATTTTATGAACCCCTTCATTTGCAAAAAAATTCATTCATAAATTTTTTTGAGAATGAAGGGGTAATTCATAAATTATGAATTCATAAATATGAAATTCATTCATAAATTGTTCATGTTCAATCCAGTGCCTAATGGTCAAAACTCAAGTATCCACTGTTTATATTTAGTAGTAATAAAGAATTCAAACTTAAACCCATCAAATACATATTATATCAATGCATCACTAAAAAAAAATATTCCTCCAAAATGTCAATTCACAAAACGTATGCATTTTACTTTTCAATATCTTGAATATTTTGTTGCCCTTGTAGTATGATTTTCTTTTATTCTTTCATACCAACTTTAATCTATCAAATAGGCTTATATATGAACACTGCGCAAATAATAATAATAATAATAATAATGGGACAGTTCCTATATCTCCTGCTCTACTGGGCCAATTGATGAAATTCATATTACATTTTTTATGTCTCAAAAACACGTTTTTTTAAATGACCTGCCAATTTTTTTTTCATATTTCAATTCTATGACTCAAATTGTAAGTCATAGAATTATACCTAAATATTAACTCATGCGAGTTTTACAAAACTTGGCAGTTTGGCATAATTTGAGTCATAGAATCGAAATATGAAAAAAAATTGGCATGTCATTTCAGAAAAAGTCCAGTTTTGTGTCAAAATACCTACATTTGAACAACGCTACTTACAAATCTAAAACGTATCCTAAGTCACTCTTACGAAACATGAAAAACACAAGTTGAATTTCATCAATCGGCCCAATAATATGGGAAATCTAGAACTGTCCCCTTTTTGGGGGGGGCACAGTGTATATGCTGTATATTCACTGCATTAATTTTTCATAAAGTGTCTTTGGCAGGATCATATGCAGAAAAGTTTCAAGAATGGAAGAATGGAAAGTAATAATTACATCGCCAAATTTTTATTTATTTATTTAATTTGAGAGGTTATAAATAAATTACAAAATACGGTAGTAAATACAAACAAAAACATGGTAGTTATACATATACTTCAAAGCAGCAATACAAAATTATACTTTTATCTAGTTCTAGGAAGGTCATGTGCCCCACCTCCATCCCATGGCAAAATCTCATGATTCTGGATTCTGATTCCAAAAAAATGTAAACCCTAATTATACATTTACAGCAATCACATTTGAAGCACAATAAAGGACATTATTTGACACTTTCTTGTAGAGTGATTTTTTTTAATTGGAGACCTTATTTTAAAAGGGTAATTTTTATTTCAATTATTATATTTAGATAAAATTAAATTGGCAACAGTTAAGTTTTCCAATTGGAATAGCAAAATCAAAAAAGTGTTCCAGCACTTTCCTATTATGCAAAGAAGCTTAAGTGTTTATGTTCTGTTATGTGATTTATGGCAGAAATAAATACACACAAATACTAAATATGCTTTTCCATTTCTATCAAAATTTTTATCAACAATTTGAACACAAATTCATCAGAACTTGGATAATACCACAGTGTACACCACCAACTGTGAGTAACCTAACATTCCACTTTCAAATCCTACAAAAAATGATGGACACTATATTGAAAAGTTTTTTATCCCAAGACAAGCATCCTTTAAAGAAGAGATTAAAGAGGGACAGGAATCCATTAAAGAAAAGATGAAAGCCATTCAAGAAAAGGTGGAAGCTGGCCAAGTAACTGTTAAAGAGATGAAAGCTGTTAAAGAAGAGATTACCTGTATAATAAAATACAAACGTGAGGCTATGGAAGGCAGAATAGACACCATTGAAAATAAAGTGGGAGAAATTCAAGAAAGAGTTTCTTCTGTGAAGGAGGAAATAGCAGAAAGAGTTTCTGCTCTGGAATAACATATCAAAGGAAGAGTTTTGGCTGTCCAACAGCGAATTGAACAACAAATTGAAGAAAATGTTTTTGTCGTCCAAGGGCATATCAAACAACAAATTGATGACAGGGATTCTGCAGTTGCCAAACAAGTTGAAAATTTAAAGAAATTCATAGCAACATCAGGGAGCAATTTAGATGGTTTTAAATTTTTAGCCATGCCCACTCGTCTCTCTCTGACACTATCGACATATGATGGGAAGATCTCCTGGCAAGTGTATAAGACACTATTTTCTATAGTTGCAGATACGAATGGATGGGATTCCCAAGTTAAGGCCTGTCATCTTGCTACTTCTCTGAGAGCAGACACAGCGGATATCCTGCAAACTCTCCCAGAAAATCAAAGGTTAGATTCTCGAAGCACTATCCGGCACATTGGAGCTAAGCTTTGGCAAGAAGTGTTTAAAAGACTACAGCAGGCTTCAATTAAAATCCTGTCAACAGAAGGCCAAGGAAATACTCCAAGAGCTCGCCACAGCCATAGAAAGGCTATCTCACCTCGCTTTTTCGGAATATCCAACAGAAACAAGAGAAATCTTGTACTTGCAGTACTTCATCAATGGCATTCAGGATTCGGAAATACAGAAGGCTCTACAAATGGCAGATGTCAAGGATATAAAAAGTGCTTTTAGTGTGTGCCATGAAATTTGAGGCAGCCCAGCAAGCAACTCATACAGATCGTCACCCAGTCAGAGCTGTGCAAGTTCACGAGCCAGTGGATCAAATGATGGCTTATTTAGATGATTTAGCCAGACAAATCAATGCTTTGGTATGGGAACAAACTGGCTCCGAAGTGTTGGAAGTGCGGTGCTGAACAACATATATGAAAGAACTGCAGAATACACCTAGGCACGAAGAATAAGATACACGATTTAACTAGAAAACTCTATGCCTTGAGACAGAACATTATTGATAAGAAACCAATTCTAAAGCATTGGAACTGCAGTGTTGAAGGCCACATACGAAGGAACTGCAGAACACCCCACAGCATGGAAAATAAGACAGACGATCTAAACAGACAATTAAATGCCATGAGATAGAAAAAGAGTGACAAGAAACCAAAGTGCTGGAACTGCAGGCCACGTACGAAGGAACTGGAGAATACCCCAGGGTACGGAAATAAAGACCATTTTCCAGCAATGACGTAGGAAGCAAATTAATGATCATATCATGAAGCAGAGTTCGAGTGATAGTGAAAAACACCTTTTAAAGTGCTCAAGATTTCTGTAGTGAATGGCAACAGTAAAGGACTATCCATCAATGGACATATGAATGGAATTCCTTGCAACATGATCATTCACACAGGAGCTAATGTTACCATCATTCGGAAAGATTTAGCTCAACAATTTAAAGAATAACTCATTTGGACACCAGACTGCGTTTGGTGATAGAATTGACATAGATGGGAAGTTAAAAGTGAACATCACGCTTGGAAGTGCCGCCTACCATCACACGGCATACGTGATAGAGATTACAGATCCTTGTGTACTCGGATTGGACTTTTTAAGGAAATACAATTTTTCCTTGGACTTCAAAGGGAATAAACTGCTCTCAGCATTTGCTAGCACGACTATCCATCATCAGAAGGGATCCTCAGCTGGAAACGCCGACATCTTGTCAAGATCAAGACCCTGCTCAGAAAGCTGCCAAAATCATACTAGGGTCGAAGAGAAACACCAGACTACCAGCTACTCTTCCTCCAAGATGTTCATCTGTCGTGATCTTCGTACGCCATGTGATCTCATGTATGGTCACCCTCCGGATGTGCCTTCATCGCCTTAAAAATACACCCAAGATCTTCAGGCCCGGTTTGAAGTAATGCACAACTTTGCACGAGTGCGAGTCAACTTGGCAGTGGAGAGAATGAAGACCCGATAAGACACAAGAGCTACTGGACATCAATTCCGTGAAGGAGACAAGGTGTGGTTGTGGAATCCGACTCGACAGAAAGGACTCTGTCTGAAATTACAATCATCTTGAGGTGGTCTGTACACATCCTAAACAGGATGAACAATGTCGTGGTTCGGATCCGTAGGTCATCGAACTCTAATCCTAAAGTTGTTCATTATGACAGGTTAGCTCCTTGCTATGGCCTTAGTACACAGTGTATATAATTGTAAATAGTATAAGGCCATTGTCTTTTTTTGTATTTAGTATTTCATTTGAATTTAATATTTGATGATATTGATTTGATTTGGTTTAGGTTACTTATTGCAATTCTTGTTTATGTTGTTATTGTATTGTAATGTTTATTATTGCATTGATGCCTTAGTTTGGTTTCCTGTCCAGGGATCGTACTGCCCAGGACGTGCAGTCTTTGGGAAGGGGGCAGTGTTACGGAATTCATATTTAATTTGTTATTTTTAGTAGAATTATGATTAAAACTGTCTTATATCCCCGTGTAATGTAGCACGAGACTTATTTGAAGAGAAAGCTATGCCAGAAAAGTTAAAATACAGGAGCATAAACCTTCAATAAATAGATATCTCGTAATTGTACTCTTTTGCTATCCAGAAAAATTGAGAAAATACCAGAATGATCTCGTGCATGATTGACAGCTTATTAAAGATGGAGGAAAACATCTCAATTCAGTTTTGATGAGTTGTTTACTTAGTTCTTGTTGTTGATTGTAGTGAATTCCCAGTGAGATTGGATTAGCTTTCTCTGTGTTTTGAATTGAGTTCTATTTATATTTTAGTAGTTTAAAATACAACTGCTGGGAGGTATTGCGATATTGTACAAATACCTCCAAGGAAATTTCAGCATTTTGTTTTATTTCTTGGGATAAGAATAAATTTAACTTTTTATTGATTTGTGCAGTCAATCCAATATGAACCTGTATGCACGCAGACAACAGAAGTAGATATTTACATTTGAACTATATTTACTATCAAAACATGAAACTTGAATCAAAACTCCATCATATGGTTAAAGAAAATATTTATAATCCATAATTATTACTTACCATATTATCTTAGTTATTTAGTAATAATTTCTTAATCTAGACTTTTAAATCAGTTATTAATGCAATTTATCAACATGGATTACAGAAAATTCTACTCTTTAAATTTAATTTAATATGCTTTTTCAATATAAAGGAGAGAAAATATTTTAAACTTGCATTATTCAGTCTTTAAAAAAATCTATAAAAAGAGCACAATAAACACAGTTTGAAAACAGCCTAACATTTAATGCTTACCTTCTGCAAAGTTTCACTTTGGCTTGTAGAAGGAGTATCACTGTTATTCACCCTGAAATAGTAATCAATATTAAAACTATCATAAAACAAAATTAAAAAATTATTTTAAAAATGAACTATGTTTAGGAAAAGTTTTAACTTTCATATGAAAAAAACTTTTCTAATAAATTAATAATTAATGATTAAATCATTTACATAATTTTGAAATTTATTTTGTAGATTCTGTAAAGACATTTTCATAATTATGTACTATATGAAATGTTTAACCTGTTAATTTTACCTGTTAATTTACCTGTTAATTAATTTTTAACCTGTTAATTTAACCTGTAAATTTTTAACCTGTAATTATTCTATGCATGTTTGTTTCATATTATGAATGAATTATGTACATATGTAGATCATATTAGCGAAATTGTATGTAGAATCATAGCATCTCTTACATAATGTAATATGAAATACCTCAAGAGAGTGCATCTCTACCAGAAAAATAAGATTATAGAGGCAGGTATATTTATTTAACACTGAGGCTATCTCATCACAGTGAGAGAAATTTGGCAAGAAATCACCAAAAGTCACCAAACTTGGCGAGAATATGGCAACATTTTGGCCCAATCTCTATATCAATCATTCCCAACCAGAACTGGTACATGGATAAGCAGCTGCCAGTTTGTGAATGATTTTACAATTTAAAACAAAAATATTAGAAAC
>KK115846.1:0-12032 GCA_000611955.2 Stegodyphus mimosarum | reverse complement strand
CTATGGGGGGGGGGAATATGACTATAATAACTAAAAAAAACTGAAAGCTTTCAGATTTTACATTATGCCCAAAGGTACCTTTTTTTTAATGTTTTGCATGTTACTTTTATTTATTAAATACCATGTTCTTTGCACATAAACAAACATAAGATTCAATTCAACAGCAATATCACAAAATAATTTTTAAATGAGCATATCTTTAGAATTTCCAATAGCATCCTTTAGAATTCCTTTTTTTCTCGTGTGCTGGAGATTCTTGGCAAGCAATAAAAAAATTTTCTTCTTTTGGATCTTCGCCTTAAACTGGCAAACAATGACCCCAATATTACTCTTTTAGTTATTAATAAACAGGCCCAACCTTCTCACTAGTTATACATTTTTAAAAAGTGATTATTATATTTTATATATATATGTTTAGCAATAAAAATATACCCCAAGTTACTTGTCTTTATTACAAATGTTCTCCATTACATTTTACTCCCCATTTCAAAATTTACAACCTACAGGTATGGTACTATAAAAAGGTTGGGAACCCCAGCTCTATATAACTGTAATTGGTCTGATTCCTATATCTAACTGTAAATACCTTCCAGCATTTTCGAGAAATTGAAGGTAGTACAAATTTTTTGGCAGCCAGGGGAAAATTATATAAAATTTGAGAGAGCATCAGTTCACAGTTTTAATTCAGTTGTTCAGTTCAGCACTGATGTTGGAGAATTGAGAGATTTCCAAGCAGGCTTTGAGTTTAACATTCTTAATAGTTTGAAATGGTAATTACTGATAAGCTACCATCGGTTTTGTTTGCATTCAATCCATTATGAACATGTACATGTGTAATAGTATTTTCATCAACAGTTTTTCAATAGCATTCTCAACTTTGTAAAATTCCTTTTAGCTTTTCTGAACAGCACTTTTCAATTTAAGAGTTTAGACTTCCAGCAAATGCCATTGCACATAAAAGATTTCTCATTTAATAATCAGCATTTCATAAAACGATAAAGTGTATCATGAGCAAACTTGAAACTCTAGGCATGGAACTCTGCAGTATAGAGTTTACTTCCCCACAAATCTGAGGCTGAAAAATAAAATATTTGTCTAAAACATGAATAACACTTTAAGAAAATAAATTTAGGTTGATAAAATTGTGTAAAGCAATGGGCACAATGATAAAACTGTTTAAAGCAATGCATGGAAGTTATCCTAAAAACCTTAATAGCTAGTCATTCTAAAATGCTGGTTAACACCTCTCTAACTTATTTATCTTTTCTGAACGGCCCATTGAAAAGCATGCCAACTGTGTTTTACTTTATTTTCTCTTTTAATATATGCAGTTTTCAAATGCATCGTAGTCTGGGTCACAAAGCATTCTTTCGAAAGAAAGGTAATTCAAATAAAGAAAATCAAATTCTAGAAAATTTATATTAATAAATATATTTAAAATGTGCAGTTCAAATGGATAAATAGAAAATTTTAAAACAATTATCTGAAGAGACCATGCAACACAAACAATTAAAATAAAATTCTAAAAATTTAAAAATGACCTAAAATAATCACTATGACTAAAAAAAAAAGTATAAAGAAAATTATTTGAGAAAATTAACGATGCACCTTTTATTTAAACTACGTCAATTCGAATTAGTAAATAAGAAATTTTTAAAACAGTTTTTTCAAAGACACCAAGAAAATTAAGCAATTAAAATTAAATTTGAAAAAGAAACAAATCATTCAAAATAATAACAATTATAATTAAAAATATAAAGAAAATTATTTGAAAGTAGGAATGATATTCACTTTTTTCCTGCTCATGCATCAATGAAAAAAGGGAAAGTAAGTAGGTTATTACCACTTAAGAAGTTTGCCAAGTGAATTATTTTTTAGCACAAACTGGAAAAAAAAAAAAGCGCCAAAATAAATTTTTGAATTTCTCCTTAAATTTTGCACCAAATTTCCCAAAATTTAATATTTAGGCATAATTTGAGTTGTAGAATCAAAATATGGAAAAAAATTTAGTATGTTATTTCAGAAAAGTGCGATTCTGTGCCTCTATTAGAACAATGCTATATATAAATCTAATACATATCCCAAGTCACGGTTTCAAGACATGAAAAACACAACTTGAATTTGAACAATTGACCCAGTAGAACTAGAGCTATAGAACTGTACCCCTTTTTTTTTGTGCACAGTGTTACAATTCATAGTTTGATGTCAACAGCTGTGACAATGAACACAAATTATGCATGCACACTGAGCAAAAAGAGACAAATTGCTTTCCCCCCCCACAGTGTACCATTCACAGCAATTTATTCACAAAATAGGGTAAATGGATGTGAAATCAAGTAGTGATGATTTTTTCCCTTCTTTCTTCCTCCTATTCATTTTCCCCACATTGGAACAGCATAAACTTAAGAAGGCAGAAAATTACTTCTAAGTAATCAAGATAATATGCTGATTATCATTTGTACTTAACTCTTTGATTACAGTTAATATTTAATTTGTGAAATGTTAATATGTATAAATGTTTAATTTGTGCATTTATTTATTTATTATATTAGTAAAAATACGAGTGTTTTCAAAATTTAATTTTGCTACATACACATAATTTCATGATAACATGTAATAAATAACTAGTATTGTGTAATAATTGTTATTATAATTATTTAATTACTATATTTTATTGTGTAATTTTCTATATTATACTATTACTAATTATAATACAATATTTTTTATCTTCAAGCTAAAATGTATGTACACGTTAAGAAAAGGAAATTTCTTAATAACTAGTTACAACAATTAATAAGTGATAATTATAGTAATGTAATTAACTAATTAGTAATTATGATATTCCTTTTTGATTTCTGCGCTAAGATTTATATGCATTATTACATATATCTGGATTTGCGAGGGGAAAAACGAAATTTATTTAAGAAAAAAAAATAGAAAAAGTTCTCTTACAAAAGATCGCGAATATTGGCATGGGAAACGTCGCGTTAACAACAGAATTATGGCACCAGTCATTTTGATTGTATCTCCATTTTAATTGGACATAACATTTTTAATTCTTTATTTATAACTTTGATATTTTTAACTTTTTCTAAAAACTTACGAACATTAGATCATATTTTTTGTCCATTTTAAATAAATATTTTCGCCAATATTATTGTTTATACCTAGAATTATGGCTATCGAACATTTTGACCGTATCCAGAAAATTACATATTTCTTATTACTTTTATGACTTTTTTAACTATTTCCGGTTTGCTGCTAGATAAACAAGTGTATTTGGTAAGGAATATTGCATATTTCACAGAAATGAGTGAAGAGGGAAGGAAGGGAGAATAAAAACAGCAGCTTGGAATTTCTGCACACCCCGTGTCTGCATATTTCTCGTGTGTTAAAAAGGTTAGCTTTTAGTAGACACAAATGCACTTCATTTGGACAGTTTTGTTGTTCTGACCTGTTTGTCATGTCATGTAGAAGCACTGTTAGAAAATCTAATGAAGAAAGAAGATGGTGAAAGTGATGATGGAGAATCTGCTCATGAAACTTAAAAGGAAAGTAAAAATTTAGATCAAGAAAATATTACATTGCCTCCTACTAGTACAGTTTCCAGAAGTGAAATCAATGGCAGTAGTCGAGCTCGAGAAAGTAGTGAAAAGCAACAAAGCACAGCTC
Source organism: Stegodyphus mimosarum (assembly GCA_000611955.2). NCBI lineage: Eukaryota > Metazoa > Arthropoda > Arachnida > Araneae > Eresidae > Stegodyphus > Stegodyphus mimosarum. The sequence continues at coordinate 8,360 of KK115846.1, read as the reverse complement.
CAGAATGAGGAACATGTACCCAAAGTAAGGAAATTAAAAATGGTACAGAAACAGCAAATAATGATTCAGTTTGGAAAATAGGAAATATTTCGACATGTATTACAGGAAGACAACCTCAGCAGAATGTCTTACGAGAAGTAGGTGAGCCAACTTCATATGCAGAAAGAAAAATAATTGACAGTAACTGAAGTAGGGCATGCAGATTGTTTATCAAAAAAAAAATTACATCACATTCAGCAGTGCACTAAAACATAAAAAATCCAAATCAGAGTTTCCCACTCGATGAATTAGACATTTTCATTTTACTGTTATGTGTTTGCGGAGCTTTGGCTGCCAAAGGTTTTTCTATTTTGAGTTTATAGTCAATATCTTGGGCCTGGCATTTTTTACAGAGACTATGGCTAGGGACAGATTTCTGGAAATTATAAAATATTTGCACTTCGACAAGAAATCAACTAGATCCCAAAGACTGCAAACTGATTCATTTGCCCTTCTTTCTTATATCTGGAATGCTTTTATAGAAAACTGCTTGAAATGTTATAAACAGGGCAAAAGTATAACAGTGGATGAACAGTTACTTCCCATGAAGACCTGATGGCAATAAATGCAAGAATAATTTACAAGAAAACAAGTGAATATAATCAGCAGTCATAATTTTATTTTGAATCCAGATGAGAACCTTCAAAAGATGTACATTTCATCCAAAATTCACAAACTTTATGTACCTAATGAAAAGAGAATTGATACTTGCGTCATCGCTTCTCATAAGTGTAAACAATGGCAAATAAATTCATTGCAGAGGCAACAAAACTTGTGAATACCATAAAAATTTTTTGTGGAACCTGTAGAGGTAAAATTAAAAAATTAATAATCTGTATATACCTCAAAACTGAGTAATGTAAATACTAATATGTGTAATTTTAAATATATTTATTTCATAGTGATAATTTTTATGAGGCAATTAATTAAATAATAAGACGTTTAAAAATAGCTTAAATAAATAAGAAGTCTAAAAATACCTCATAGCGATTTTTTTTCCTCTTTTAGCTCTTTATTGTATTAAATTATCCTTCGATTAATGTATTTACTTTATTTTGCTCTTTGTTACATTAAATTATCTTTTGAGTACATTTACTTTACTTATTTATTAAACAAGCAAAATGTATCGTCATAAGCATTAACTTTACAGACTATTAACAAAAAGTAAGCCCTTTCTTGTATTCGGAACAAGCAATCAAAATGACTGCTAATCATAGTTACAGGTAAATGGAAACTGCCGTAATGATAGCGTTAAATCAAGTACAAATAGAGGAGATCCCACTCAAAGTGGATGGACAATTTTTTTTTTAAACTACAAAATGAATATTTCCCCTAAAAAAATAGTTCCATTATTTTTAATGATCTTAAAAAGAAAACAATGAAATATGCACTATTCATGTAAAATTCATAAATTATGAAAAGAAATTCAACATCTTTGATTTCTAGGTATGTAAATCAATGTGAATAGGAAACAAAGGTGCGAGCGACAACTGAGAAAAAGATCACTACAAACTTTTCCTCCTTCAACAGTAAATTCTTTCATCATGATGAAGAGCAAACTCTCATGTGAAACCCCTCACCCTGCAGCATAGAGTTAATATTCCTTTCGGATAATTCTAAACATTCTCGCAGAATGCAGGCCAAGGTTGCATTTGCCACAAGTCAAATTGTATAAGCTTATTATATAAACAAGTTCCTCATGAATTATTTGAAACTACTTCACCGTAATTCAAATTAACTGAATTTTGCTATAACCAGAAAATCTGATGAAATACACATGAAAAATATTTTTCTCCCAATTAAAACAAGTTCAATATTACAGCAAGCTTTAATATTTTATCATTCTCTCATTACTTTTTTTTTAATATCTTCCACCTCTTAAGGGAGAAAGAGGAGTAATTCCTTAAGCACAGAAAATCTTAATGAGAAGGAACAGATTTAGGCAATAATTAGAGAAATTACTTTTTTCTTGTTTCCTCAACTGCAAGTGGAGTGGCATCCATTTTATCTGGGACAAAATATACTTCATCGTCCACAACAATGCCTTTACTTTTTATATGCTCACTATTCTTGAACCTAATGCAGTAAAATGGCTCATGCTTACCAAATTTCTCAAAAACCTATAAATACAGAAAAGAATTTAAAGCATAAATTGCACGTTGTTAAAAAATTATGAAAATGTTTCAGAAATATGAGTAGTTCATACACACACACAAATAAGAAATCATACTTTCCTGTTTTCAGTTAAAAAGGAGATAATTCTTTAGCCAGATAACATTTAAAAATACACTTACACTAATTTCTATTTAAAACTAAAATTTATAAATAGTGCGAATAAATAAAAAACTGATACTCCATGCTGAAAGTTTGAAATATAATTTTATTACTTGAGATTTTATGTAAAGAGTCAAATTTCTTAAAAGCAAATTGCATGGATAGATTCAAGCCAGGCTTTAGAGTGGCAGTTCATTGATGTAGATGAATGCCACTGTATCATGCCACTGTATCTAGTATCATGCCACTGCTGAAGCTTGGTTGCCAAGCACAAAGTGATATTCATTCGGCATTATGTCACAGTATTTACAGTTTCATTGGCAGAATTGTTGATTTTTGAATGGCAATGATAAGATTTAGAAAGAAATGCAGTAGCTAAAAGTTTTTGATAGCACGTAGGACAATAACATCATTTAATAAATATGAACTTAATAAATATGGTCTTAAAATTATGAACAGTAGAATATAATTACAAATGATTCAAGAAAAAAAAATTCAGTTACAATACTAAAGAAACTCAGTGTTTTTAAAATTTCCATTGTCATATCTATGAATCAAACATTTTTTAAAAGAAGAAAAAAAATTTGAAGTGTCCTGTAAACACACAATTGTCTTGAAATTCAATATTTTTCTAAAGAACAATAATAAATTAAAATTGTTTGATAATATATTATATTCATCCATTTTAATTAAAAGTAAAAAATCTTAAAAAAACAGTGGCACTTTAACTTTTATTGCAAACTTTTACTTGAAATTTCTATTATTGTTATAAGTGGCATGTGAAAGTACCAAAGTCCTAATGAAATATTAATTGGATCAAATGTCACATGAAATCTATTTACACGTGAAAGAAAATTTTACATGTAAAGGCCATGAACACTAAATTAGGCTGAATATTAAAAATTTCCTGGAAGTCAAGATAGAAGAAATGTAAAAATGTCTGTAACTTCACTGCTTGCAACTGATATAAGCATTTCAAATTAATGGGGTTTGAAAGTTAGAAGTACAGTCAAATACCAAAAATCCGCCGACCTGAAATCTGCACTGCTTCTCAAAATATAAACATTGAATTTACAGGTTCCAAAAACTGCAGAATGGAGAATGAAATACCAAATAAAAAATATTTATCCAATAATGATGTCATAATTACCGAATAATAATGATTCTGTTATAGTGGCAGAAAAAAGATCCTAGCCCAGAAGATGTTTTTAGTACGGATGATGTGTTCAGAAGAGCCAACACTGGCATATCAGATAACCGATGATGAAATCATTGGCTGTTTGAATTCGCCACAGCAAGAAAACAATTCCAACACCGACACAGATAACAAATTTGATAGGAGTGAGAAAATATCTTTTAATGTGGGTTTGCAACATGGTGAAAAATACCTAAAATATTTAGAACGACAGAACTGTGTCAACCCTGTAGAATTTACAAAAAAAACTTACTCTGGAGTACCTAAAGTTTTAAAACAAACCTCTATCAGAAAAATGTTTGAAACAAGTAAAAAAAAAAATGAAATAGTTTATGCTTTATTAGTATCCCTTAATTTTACACGTCTCTATTGTATATGTCCTTAATGCTTTAAAATATTCCTGTAATCACTAATATAAATGAGTAATATAATAAATAAATATAAATATGTATATAATAATTTAATGCATATAATAAAATAATGTAATAATGTATATTATTGTACATAATAATTTAAGTAAACGTATCTAATATGCCTATTTATTTTGCACTTTTAGTCTGAATATTATGATTTGGCTTTTCTGTCCTGAAATCCGCAAAATCCTAAAATCCATACAACCTCTGGTCCGAGGCATTGTGGATTTCTGGACTTCTACTGTATTAGGAATCCTACAGAGCAGAAATATAAAGATGAGATTAAACATGCTACAGTGCAACACTTTCAAGAAAATGCATCTGTAAAATGCAATGGAAGATACACTCATGTCCAAATTTATGTTTACATGCATAAATTCATGGATTTCACAGAGACTAATAATTTAATGAATTTTCATGGAATCATACATAACATGATGACACATAAATGCAAAAGAAAAAATTGAATATCACCTCATATGATATAAAATTGTAGCATGAAACAATAAAAATGGTAATAAAGTGTGACAAAGAGAGTTAAGAAAAAAAGGAATGATTCAGAAAAAGAATTAAGTCTTACGAATTTAATATGGAATATGATCTCCCCTGACTTGTACACACATATCACAACGTGTTTTAAGGCTGGAAATAACGTTGTTAACCACAGTTTGGGGAATTAATCTCCACTCTTCCAGCAATGCCGTCTTCAGAGCATTTACATCTCTAGGAGGAGGATGTATACGTGCAATTGCTCTTCCAAGGTAGTCCCATAAGTTCTCTATCGGGTTAAGGTCAGGAGAGTTTGGTGGCCAAGGTATTCGCTTAATGTCTTCACTTTCAAGGAATTCATCAACGAGGTTTGCTCGATGTGGACGGGCATTATCATCCATAAATAAAAAGTCAGGTCCATATGCACCCCTGAAAAGTCTTACATAAGGATCTAAGACCTCATCCCGATATATCTGGCCTGTCACAGATCCGCTGCTGAACACGTGTAGGGGCGTACGTCCATCGATCATTATTCCACCCCATACCATCACACCTCCACTACCGAAACGGTCACGTTCCACAATGTTCGAGGGATCATTTCGTGTTCCTGACTCCCTCCAGATGTAAACACGTTTAGAATCACCAGTTAAACTAAACCGCGACTCATCAGTAAAGAGAACATGGGACCATTGATGTTCAGTCCAGTTTTGATGTTCTTTACACCAATTAAAGCGATCCCTCTTTTTCTGTGAAGACAGTAAAACACATACCCTTGGCTTTCTGGCATAAAGGCCTTTTTCATTAAGCCTTCTGTATATTGTTTGCCGTGATGCAACAGTTCCAGTGGCGGCTGCAAGCTCTGAACTTAACTGGCGAGCAGTAGCCTTTCTGTTACGACGGGCAGTTAATGCCAGATACCGATCTTCAGAAGCAGTTGTCATTCGTTTCCGACCTTGTCCAGGCCTCCTTACAACACTTCCATCATTTTGAAACTGTTTCCATAGCTTAGAGACTGTCTGTCTTGAAATATTCAGACATGTGGCTGTTTCCATGATTGACTGCCCTGCTTTTAAACGGCCGATAATTCGCCACTTTACAGATTCTTCCAAATGATACTTCGAAGCCATAACAAACCGCTTTGAGTCCCTACACACTGAAATCAAACGCCATGTTGCAGAAATTCACTCAAATATTCAGTTTGCGCAAAGCGCTTGATTCACCCTTGGATGACGTAACACCTAGATTTGCATATCACAAACCGTTTGATTACTTTTGATTGGATAATGCTAATTAGGCTTGGTTTTCACACATTCCCTGCAAATACGGATCGCATTGATTCGATATTTCATTGAATATCATCATTTTTGGGTATGTAAAGATAATTTTGGACATGAGTGTACATAGTTCATATGCCCTGGAAAGAAGTTCACCAACCTTTACCTGACAATTATCAGTTGGCTTTGAAAATTCTGTATTCTACATGTCAAAAGCAGGAAAAAGATGGTTATCTTTCAGAATATCAACAAGTATTGAAAGAAAGGTTGAAAGAGGATACAACTGAAATAGTTCCAGAAGGCCCTGGTAATGTAAAAGAAAGGTTTCTGTGGTTGCTACTAATTGATGAACATCCATTATCATATTTAGAATGACAATTATTAACCTCTTTAGCAAATTAGGCAAAAACATTCAACAAAGCAGTAATTTGAACAGGAAAATACTTAGAATTGCATATATTACTCATATTTAATATTACAGTATGAGAGCTAGATACATTCCTTGAGTTAATCATCCTTTAAATTTAATGGGCATTTTCGAATTTAAAAGTTCTAGTGTCACTGTTTAATATTTTACGTTTGTGCAAAACCTCCTTTTCTTTGCTCCCATAACTGCTAGGCAAATACGAAAATAAAGCTAGGGAAAAAAAATTATGGTAACAAAATTAGATACTAGATAGTCAACAGCAGCAGACGCTGTACTGGCATTAAAAATTGCTTGCAACCATATATGAGAAACCTCAATTAACATTTGTGCTTTAAGTTTGAAAAGGAAGTAACATCTTTATTTAAAAATAATGTGCAGATATGAAATGATATTCATGACAATTTGGAAGACCATGTTACCAATAATGAATTCCCTCTTTAAATCCCTGTAATCAATTGAATGCCCCTTATATTTATAAAAACCACGGAAAAATTTTATTGCTTGATTCCATCATGAATTTTCTTGACACACAAACAGAGGTAACTGCTATGAAATTTTTTCACATTTGCAAAACAGAATTACAGAATAAAATGCATAGGAAATTTTAATAAATACCAAACTTGAATTAAAGTGATTTTTTACATTCATTAACTAAAAAATACTTAACATGTAAATAAAGGGTTCACTGCATTTCCCCCTGAACTATGAAATCCTCCAGGGAGGAATTCTGCCCCCAGTTGAGAATTCTTCCCCAATGCTTTGCATGGTTATATCACATTATTCACATTCATTCTGCAGTCTGATGGGTGAAAAGGTGAAGATGTATCATTTGCGATGGAATAAGAGACTAAAAATTAAAAACAAAGATTTGGTGATCTCGCAGGAGAATTGGCAGCTATGTAATATGATGGGAAATGATTATAGAATGTATATACAACACAATGTAAAATGATTTCACCGGTGAACCAACAGGATTCCACTTCTATTGCCAAACATCTGCCTGCAGCAATATGAGAATAAGCAGATATTACAGATTGCCTAGCATTAAAAATCACATGCCGATGCCTTAAGAGTTACTGGTAAATAAAGGCATAGCCCAAACATCATGAAAAGATTGCATTTATTACAATTCAAAGATTTTAGACAATTTTAAATATAATCTCTTGGATTAGACAACAATCCAGCTACATCTGAACGTCTAACCAGACAATTTTGAGAGGACTGGAAAAAGCCTGTTATGTATTTTGATGACATTATAACATTCCATGCTTCTTTCAAAAGAAATTGCATAGTATTTCTCTCTCCAGTATTGCATTGTAGTGGTCAAGTATCTGTGAATCATTGGATTTTCATGGTCTAAACAGAAATAATTGCTCAGGACTGTAAAAAGAAACACCTACTAAAGAGGTCTCAACACATTTTGAAATTGTGTTTATAATTTCTCCTCTTGCTTGGGATGGGATTTTATAGGAGAAATTCTAGCAAGGGTTTTATCCCTCTAAGTTTCATTTGTACTAACAGACTCCTTTACCTTTCCGAGGAACTATGTAAATCTAAGAATGATTCAACAATGGATTTTCCAATGATAATGATAGTGACAAAACATTAAATTAGTAGAGTTCTTCAGATAGTTCCGATGCTTCAGATTCCGAATCAGAAGGTAGATAAAAATGTATCAGTTTCTGTTCTATCATCTCAATGGAGTACTAACATAGATGAACTTCCTAATACCAATTTCACTACAAACCAGGACTTCGCATGAATAATATTTCAGTGCCCTTGTGGTCTGAACTGAACTTTTTTAATTTGTTTTTCACTGAAAGCATGATGGAAAAAATTATTTATATAAGTAACTTGTACGTAAAATGTTAAATAGCTTTAAATGCACCTAGCACATTTACAGTTGTATTATTGAAAAATTCTGATGATGTAAAAATCAGTGAAAGGTACTATCTTTTAAGGTCTCATAATACCCTAACAGCATTATAAGAAAATAGTCTCTAGCCTCCACTCCCTTTAACTCAGCAATGGCACGTTATCGATTCTTGGACATCATTTTCAGATATTTACATTTTAAATCTTCCTCTAGTTAAAAAAAACAAAAAAAAACTGACCCTGTATTTGAGTGTTTGAAGAGAAACTAAAAAACCATATACAAACCTTTCTGTTGAAATACAGCTTTGATGAAAAGACTTTTTCCTAGGAAAGAGCAAATAAGTTTTAAACAATATATTCCATTAAAGAGATCT
>KK115845.1:679761-720170 GCA_000611955.2 Stegodyphus mimosarum | reverse complement strand
TTTCCGGGGACATTTTTTCCGTTTCCCTTTTTTCCGGGTGACATTTTTTCCGCACACCAAAAATCAATACCACTGCAAATTACACAAAGTTTCAGTACTAGGACATGTTTTAGTGCCAATAATTAAGGAATTCTGAGGCTCCAAAAATTGCCGTAAGACATTTTCCCACGGCTTACACCCATCTTTTCGAGAGCACAGATTTTCCCACGGTGTTCATCTTCACCAGAGTGGTCAGATAAAAAAAAGTAGCCCGAGCAAGAGCCTTGTTCAAGGACGTAAAAAAAGTAATCTATCAGGATGAGACGAAGAACGTGGTTGCTCGCAGTGGATGTCTATTTAAGTATTCCGGAGACGACGTTAATAAGGTAAGAATTATATAGAGATAAGTGTATGGTTGTTTAAATGTTATTTTCAAGGAGTGTGTTGTTCGAAGAATAAATGTAGTGCAAGGTTTTACAGTGCTGGAAGGCTATGTTTTTTCATCAAAAAATATTTTCCCACGTCATTTTTTTCTTTTTTTCCATTTCTGTTTAGGGGTTTACCCACGTAGGGATGTCATTCAACTGAAAGGTCGTCTTTGATAGCAATCGATACGTTTCCATTAGCACATATTAAGAAACAGCGATATATCTACTTTAAGAGGACGAGCTGATAGAAAACTGGTTTAAAATACTGTCAATATGAGAAACCTCAGCACATATTATGCTTAACACAAGCACATTCTATGCTTCCTTGAAATCCAGAGATAAGGAAACATAAGTATCTATATTTTAAGACCGCGTCCTTAAAAGACTAGCTAGTGAATGTGAAACTCTTTGCTTTTTATTAGTATTACACACTTTTTTTTTTAATTTCAGACACATAGTTCTTTGTTTTTTTATTAACAATTCTTTCATCACCTGCAAAGTTGTAGTTCCAGCTCTCAGAATAATGATCAAGTAAATCGATATTCCTAGATGATATATTTACGAAGAAAATGTTATTAGAAGATTATTAAAAATAACTTTATTTCAAAAATAAACGTCAAGTCACAGCCTAGATGATTTACTTAAATTTCTTTACCAAATGTTAATAATATTTATTAAAAATGGTGGTGTTAATATTTTAGTTTAAAATCAAGTCCAGCTAGAACAGCTATCATTTACCCGGGCAGACTGAAGTCATTTATTTATATTACAAATTATAACGGTTCACTAATACTTCAGTTAAAGCTCGAGATAAGTTATTTGAAAGCAAAACGCCAAATGGAAAGCAAGATGTCTTTTTGATGCCTAGATAATAAGAACAGGGAGACACTCCTGATGTTTAAATAAAGGTTCCTTTCTTTTTTTCACGCTAAGTTGGATAGCTATGAGCATATTTTAACTTAGATTTAATATCCCTTGTACTTCTGCAATCCTTGAATTTTTAAGGATGAAATCATTTAGCATTATTTGTTGTTTTCGTTTTCATTTATGATTTAACACTTGGCAGCGGGTAATCATTTGTAATGGGATCGTCGGACTTTCAAACTTCTGTCTAAGCTGTGAATTATTTCCTAACAACTCATCTATTGTATCCGATATCATGGTTACGAATTATTTTTATTACAGAAGGCGCTACTTTGTAATTGTTGATAACACAACTGTATTCTTCCTAGTGAATTTTTTATATTAAAAATAGGTAAACTGTATAAAATAGGAATGTCGATTTGGCACTTATCTATGCTTCCAATGGAGGAACATTCACATTTTAGAACCTAATGAAATTAATCCAGGTATTATTTCATCATTTTACTATTTCACAATAATAGCAAATTTTCAACAGTGATAAATTAACACAAGTTTACTGACCTTTTTGCTCTTCATATAAAACTGCATAACAAAACCTGCCTTAAAACTCTGACAAGCAAACTGAATCAGAATTGATCGGGTAGCACTAAGAAGGCCCTTGTTTATCAGTATAATAAAATGATCCTTGAAAAACAAAAACTGTCCTAATTTTATTTTCATTCTTTTCTATGACAACGAGATAAGTAATAGGATATTTGTACCGCGACCTCTGCGAGGTAAATTCAAAGAGGCAAATTTGTGGCAACAGCTTTGGACACCATACAGGTGACAGTACGACTTTGCTCAGTTCTGCAGGAGAGCACCCCGACGGGGACAGGTCCAAGGTTCCCCACCCCCTGCCCGTACCACCAACTCTCGAGAGGACATTTCAGCTCGCCGCATATTTAGAAAGCCCCCATGCCGCACAGACACAATACATTTACAAATATCCATGCTTTCTCCAGATTCGAACCCGGGACCTTCGGTACGGCAGTCAGCGTCGCTAACCACTACCCCGGTTGGGCAGCACAGATATTATATTTAATAAAACCTATTTAAGTAATTATTGTTCATATATTTCAAAAACGTTCAGTAAGAAGAATTCCTCTTTCATTAATATAGCAAATGTAACGTGAACTGAATAGGTACTTAAAGTTCTAGTTAGTAACTGCTTTTCTTATTTAGTTTAAAAATCATATCGAAGTAACTATTTTATATTATAAAATAAATCAATTTTTAGTTACGTTTTATATTAATGCAGTATTAAATTTCAATAAAAAACTCGCATGTTACAAAAAAATATAATTTCAAATTTTTGATAGCGCTTATAGCATCCTTCGAGTGTTCATCTGTGATGCAAAAAATCAGACTTGTTTCTTTTTATCTAAAATTAACTGTTTTTATTAACATCACTTTTCATCATCAACATAGAATTCATACTACTAATACACTTATTTATATTATTTTTCAAGAATACAGTGAAAATTTTAGTACCTGGCCTCAATTCAATGCCCTTCCTGTGCCATCGTATACCAGCTGCTGGCTTGCCGCCGGCTACAATGCATTTTAAAGCCAAAGTCTCGCCTTCTAATACTTCAACTATACTGCCATTAGGATGCTGTGATATTGAAATTGACGCTGGGGGCACTGTAAAATTAAAAATCAACATTAATAATTGCAACGTAAAGCTTAAAATAATAAATCTACTTTCATATAAGCAAGTGTAGCAAATTTGTACTTAAATAATGCTAAATATATTAGACTCAATGCAATCAAAATTAGTATGCAATCCGTCGAAGATTATTCGTCCCAAATTAATTAATATAAATTGCAGCCTAAATTTTAAAAAATAACAAAAACTTAAATTCACACAACTTTCAGAAATACTGTAGTCAGAATACATTAGCATTTTACTCATAGGAATCAATATTGCAACAATAATGTATCGCGCAATTTAAAATTTATTTACGTACTTTAATTTTTTTAGAGATTGTTGTTGCTGTTGTTGTTTCTAATCCCCTTGGGGCAGCAAAGCCTACACCAAATCCAAGAGACCTTGCCGCACAAATAAATTACTGACGTCGTCCTGCTCAGCCGACAACTGTCTCAGGAAGACGCCTATACAATTGCTCTTTTTTATTTTTTTTATTTTTTTCTTTAAATGCACAAATATATTAAAGTGCACGTTATAATAAGCTATTAAGTTATTTACGTGAATGTTTTAAGTCATTCTAAATTAACGTAAAATGCTCTCGATATTGTAGCTATAAATATTAATTTTAGCATATTGCTCTCTGTTTACACTGTAAGCCATTTTTATAGTCATTATTTACATGTTCCACCCAAAGGTACGGTACAGAACGGAGGGTGCCTTCGTGGAGAATTTTCTGAGAGAACTCGCTCGTACAAATGTGTTACACATGGGAAAATCCACGAAAACGCCCATGCAGCCAGCCCATTCGTGGCATTCGAACGTCGGACCGAACTACCAGTGTTCAGGGACTTTACCACTCTGCCGCTGGTAGCCTAAGCTAGTTTTAATCACTATTGCTGTTCTGAAAATTAACTTAACCATCGTAACGAAATAAAACGGGAGTCAAATTACCTCCAACACGCAGAATGTTTTCTTATAATATGCAGCGTAAGTGCAGTCAGTTAATTTATATCAAAATTTTTTATTATGCTGTGATGTATTTTTGAATGAACTTCTTTTATTTTTGAGAACAATGCATCATGCTTCCTCGAGGCAAAATCTTATATTTTGAACTATTATTTCTATTACGTAATTACCATTGCATAATATTACGTATTACCATTGCATAATTACGTACTAGTTTCTATTACGTAATTACCATTGCTTTAACTTATCTGGATTTTTCGACTATCTAGATGGATAATGGTTGCAGCTAGACTGGATAATTAGAGTTTCACTATACTTAAATAAGCTGTATTACAATGCCAAACAGTTGCAGTGAGCATTCATTAAAAGGGAAGAGTTATTTTTATTGTATTGTGAATTAGCTGCAGGTTTACTCAGTTCTTCCAAAGGTAAGTTATATTAACGGCAGAATTTTTTTATTTTAAAACTTCAAAACATTTAGATTTTTTTTAATGTTTAACAGAATGCCAAAAAGGTATTTAAAAAAATTCTTCAATTAATAATTTCGTTTAAAAATAAACGGTAATGTACTCACTTAGGACGGTAAGGTTAACATCAGCACGTATGGCTTTATTTTCTCCAGCTGGTCCAACCTATAAGTCAAAGAAGTTCAATTATTATATTTTTGAACGACGCATAAAATGCATAAAATTAGTTAATCACAAAAACATTACGACATTTTAGACTGTTTCAAAAAGTTCACCTTCCTAAACAGAAAGAAAACTTGACTCCCAAATTGCTTTATTATCATTTTTATTATTACAACTATTGTCCAACACCCAAATTAAAAAATCTTCTTAATTAATTAATTATCAAGAAAGAAATTTCATAATAATCCAGTAATATATTAAGCATGCAAATCTCCCAACAATTTAAAATATAATCATTTACATACAGCAAAACTGCTGTTTTTGATATTATATTATGCCAGATGTATTTCGCCCAGTGGAACGAAAACATTTATTTTAAATAAACATATGCAGGTATATGTAGATTCCACTACATATAGAAATTTATCAAAATTACGAACTGTCAATAATTAAACGTAGTTTTCTAAATCTTAAATGTATTCTTTGCAAACGTTAAATTGGTAGATCTTCATAAGCAATAATCCGAAAATAACTCCTAATTTTTTAGCGGGGAGGGGAATACAGTGCATGGACTAAAAAAGCAGAATATGAAAATACATATGAGTAAATACTTCTTCAATATTCTATCTCAGTCATAGGAAAAGAAAATCTCTACCAGTTAAATAATATAATCAAATAAGGTATCTGGGATCTCTCCATTTAAGCGCCTTTCTTAAAAGGAAAAAACAAACCAAAAGTATTATTGAATGGATAAAAACGGACTTAAAATATTTTTTAAATTAAAAATTAATCTTTTTTTCAAACAAGAAGGGAAAGAAGAAAAAGGCCTCCTCACTCAGATAATATATTAATAGTAACTTATGTAACAGACTACTTTTATGTATTACTGTAATTTTTTTTTTATATTTTAACATATTCTAACCTCTCGTTTTAAGGTTAATTTTAATAGAAAAAATATAAATGAATGGTTAAAGGGCCAACAATGATTACTAATGGACGACCAATTGTGTTCTTCAAAGAGAATGTTGAAAGCTCTTTTAATCTGACAGATGCAAAGTAAATCGCATTGACAGATATAATATAAACGTTCCCAAATTGAGTATAGTTCCTTCACATACTTCAGCTCGAATGTTATTAATCAAAGAGCCAAATCGTCTATTTTCGAAAAAATCGAGTATTTTTATAGCTAATAAAAGAAGAAATTTATATAATCTGGTCTAGTCTCTCAGTTTATGTATCAGAAGAATGCCTTAGTGGAAGAGTTTCCAAATACACTGATCTTCATTCATGTTACGGATGAGAACTCCAAGAGAAATGATACGGAGACGACTCTTTTATCTACTACATGTAGACCCCCCTCCAAAAAAAAGGTATCAGTATTTAGTATCTGTATCTAAACGGCCATTGGTTACAAATTTTAAGCTATGAAATATCACTACTTCAGTTATTGTTATTATAGTAATAATATTACATTTTTTCATATTATGACTATAATAGTCGTAAACTATGTCTATGTTTTCTATATATTTTCAATATGTTTTTTGTGTTATATAATTCTATTACACACACACATTCATCTTAAAAAAAAGACATACTGTGTTTATTTTAGGCATTTGTTTAACTTAACCAATGGTTATTTACTGCTATCTTATCATAAAGACCACTTTAATTTTTTACTATTAATTTTTAATTTTACCATTCATTTAAATTTTCATTAAATTTAACACAAGGGAAAAATTAAAATTATATTTTGACACATATTAATATGTAAAATGCCTGATATTAAAACACACATACACATAAAGATTTGCAGGATATGTTAAATAGTTCTGCGATATATCTTTAACAAATTGTAAATTTCAAAATATCTTTCTGTTTTGTGGAAGAAAAGTCTACATTACTAAAGAAAGCTCCCGCACAAAATAAGATCCATTCAAAAGTTGAAAAATATAAAGCGGTTTAGAAATACTTACCTCCTTAACTAACATTTTACAAAGCGCAGTTTATTTTCGAAAAAAGTAAAGCCATTATTTTAAATTCATTTCCGAATAGAATAATGAAAACGATTTTTAAGTTTCCCGAAACGCATAATCAAACAAAGAAACGAAAATTTTAAAAAAGAGCGCCCCCTAAAGATCACAATGATAATAACGTTTCGCATTTAAAATTGAAACGATTCTCGAGGAGCTGCAATAAATAATCATTGGCTAAGTTTCAAAAAATTATTTTTTAAGTTTTTATTTAATTATTTATTTATTTTCCAGAATTATATTGAAGAAATAATTTTAACGAAACCAGATGAATTTTTGCATCTTTTTACAGTTTAAAATTCTTAAGACACCATAGCTTTTAAATTCCACAACTGAACTTTTATTGAAAAGAAGATTAATTAGGAATATTAACAGTCAAACTAAGCTTCCTCGTCAAATTGTGCGATAGAATATGAAGAATCGCAGTTTTTATTTCGCCTCTTTGTTTTATTTCTTTTCTTTACGGTGAATCAGATTTTTCTCACTGGTTTAGTCACGGTTACAGAAGTAAGATTCTTAAAAGACTAGACAATTCTGCTTTGTTTTGTTCCGTTTATCTTATTTACTTGTAGTTTTCCGCGCAGTTATTCGCGAATATTTAAAGAAGGGGAAGACGCCGGCTGAAAAAAAAATGCTTCATTAGTTGCTTGGTTAATGAAAACAGAGCAGAACTTGTGTAATTGAATTAGCCACACTTAAAATAACTGCATAATCTTAGAGAAAAGAAAATACAGGGAATAAGCTAATGTTTATTCTAGAGTGGAATAAGTAGTTATTAACAAGTATGCGCATGTATGTTATTAGTGGCGAAATATTCATAATTTATCAAGTGCACAATGATTCTAGTCTTGCATTTGCTAAACTTGTTGTTGTCGTTGTTAATTCTTGTTTTGCACTTATAGTACACAATGATTCTATTAACAAGTGCCTTGTTCTAATTAATCAGTGTTACACAATGATTCTACTAACAAGTGCCTTGTTGTGCCACAATGATTCTACTAACAAGTGCCTTGTTGTGCCACAATGATTCTACTAACAAGTGCCTTGTTAATAGAATCATTGTGCACTATAAATTTGAATTATAATCAAGGGTTATTGCCGTAATAATCATTAAATAGTTAGCATAATTCGTTTTGCCTTTTAATTTCTCTACAACTTAATTTGTTGACAATAACTTAATTTGTCAATACGATATCGTGAGATTTATTTTTCTTTTTAACCCTTCAAAACATGAACTTACACCTTCAGTTGTATATTTTCTGTTAACATATTTACTGCCTTTGGTAAATTTAAACATTAATAAGTTTGGACTTTCAAATAATACAAATATTTATTAAGCGTCATATAAAATTTTATTTCTGCAATTTTTATCATTAGGATATTTCGAAACTGCGTCAGGTTTTTGAATTATGATTTTTCAAACAAGTTATTTATTAAATCTGAAGCTATTCCTTGGCAACCTCTTTCGCCTGATCTGATTTCAACTGTATGGGGTCACATAAAAACTGTTGTTTACTCATCAGAGTAGCATTCCTTAGGTGAAAGTAGAAGCGTCTCAGAAGTAATCCATGAAATTACTGAACAAGAATCACAGGAATGTTTCGAATGAGTTCCGGTTTGTGCAGTTGTATATGAAATGTAGCTCACCTTTTATTCATTCAACATAATAAAAAATAAGCAGAAGTATTGTTGGAAAACTTGTTGTTGTGACTTATCTCACTTGTCTGACAATAACATCAGAACACGCTCAAGAAATTCATTGTGGAAAGGAGAGCAAGATTGCTTACACTATACAGATAACAGTATGAGTTTGCTTAGTTCCGCCCTCCCGATTTTGATGGGCTGCAGCCCGGAGAGATGGGTTCGAGGGTCTTCCACCCCTCTTCCCCCTATCATTAACCTCTTGAGAGAATTTTCCTCTTGCCGGATAATTAGAGTGACCCCCTGCTGCACAGATCTATACAATTACAAACATCCCCGTCAATTCCGGGATTCGAACCCGGCCCTTTCGGTACGACAGTCTGTATTGCTAACCATTATGCTGGTTAGGCGGCTACTTCAAAAGTGAAGTTTTCATATTCAGTTTACCAAATATTCTTTTATCCGTATAATGAAAAATACTAAATTTGCATAAGGAATTTTTAAATACCATACTCATGAAGTACAGAAGCTAGACGGCAACATAATGACTATGTTTTTTTAAACAAAATAATAAAACCTCTAAGTGTAGGAAGGCGTTTTACCTAAAACAATATTATTATTATTATTACTATTATTATTAGTCATCTGTGTAACAACTCTGTATGATTATTAGTCAACATCTGTATAATTATTAGTCACCTGTATACAACTCTTTTCTTATTCCATATCTCAAAATTTAATATACCAATATTTTCCTCATTTTAGTTATAATCCATAATAGTTAGTAGTGGAGCAAACACTAAAACATCGCATTAAAATTAAATGTTTACACGCGACAGAAATGAAATAGACAATTTCCTTGTTTCTCATTTAAATAATTTTATGATACATTATCGCTATTCTCATCATCTTAAGTCTGTACTGTTAATGACAGTTACTGTCTGTATATTTGCAATGATTACCATATCCACCTTAGAAAGAATTTTTAGTTACTAAGCTCCAAAACGTTGATGAAAAAATTAATACAAATGCATAATTTTTATAAAAGAAGACGCTCATTTGCAAATTTCAATTTATTGCTTTATTAATAGATTAATAATTTATAACTAATTTATATTAATAGATCAAAAATATTTCTTTTGGTAAAAATTCTAATTTCCAAAGTCTTCCATGAATATTCTAATTTTAATGTGAATCTGCGTCATGTATCAAATTAAGAACAGCAAGCTAAATTATTAAAGCTCCATATTATAATTATAATCCCCGCATTTAAAAACCTGTGTGGAACTTCTAATTAACCAAGCGGAAATTTCCCAGTTTCGTAAAGATAATAGTTTTGCTTAATATAAGGTAACGCTCGGGTTCCTTAATTTATATCTCAAGCAATACGAATTCTTCTCCCCTAAGTGAAAAGGAAAATTTATTTTACATCCTCAATAGATCCAGTTGCTTAAATGTGTTTATGTCATCCTACGCCTTCAGGCTTTACCTAGCGGAAGTTTAAAATTATTCCATAATTTCTCTTTTCAATTCAATGGAAGGTACGTTAATGTGTCGAGTTTTATCACTTTTCTTTATATCTCTTGCGTTTTTAGGACTGTAATATTTTAATGATTGTATTTATGGAGAAGTAATTCTATAATAAAATGAAAGCTGTTCTCACAAAGATTCTTGTTACAACATTAAAACGTTACGTTATTTTTTCCCGATTATGTGCTGCTAAGCTATATTTGCTTTGAGAGAATCGCAAAGAAATATTCTTGAAATTTCATCGATATTTAATCCATTTCTAGAGACGTGAAACAAAAACCTTTAAAAAAAAAGTTATGAAGAAATTATAAAAAGAAAATTAATAGTTACAACGTGTTTTTACAATTTCTTTTTATTAAAACCAATAAATCGAATGGAGTGATAGTAAATTTTACGCTCTAAAAATCTCTTGACCTTTTTAAAAATTATTTTTTCCCAAAACAAACGACAGTTTTCGTGCCGTTTTGTGCTCAGTTGTTTTTTCATTGCTACTTTGCATTATTAGATCTAGCATATGTACACAACGACGATTTAAAAAAATTCTGAAAGGTTTCAGATTTTAAATTACGTCCAAAGGGTTTTTTTAACATTTTACGTGTTACCTTTATTTATTGAATATTATATTCTTCGCACTGAAACCGTAAAATTCAGTTCAAGAGCAATATCGCAAAATAATTTTTATTGAGCATATCTTTAGAATTTCCTATACACATTCTCACACGCTGGAGATAAAAGTATTTTTTCTGTACAACGTTGCCATTGCTCGCTTTGAAATCCTCGAGTTTCTTAATCAAACATTCCTTAAAGGTTTACGAAATATGAAATCGATAAAAACACGAATTCCAAATTTCAAATTTGGGCTTCCAGATGCCCAAATTCGGGTGGAAACGTTCAATATTCAAAATTTGATGGCTCTAGGTACCGTCGTTTTATCACAGTGCGAGAAACATACATACATTTATGCAGATTCTTCATTCTTTAATTTCTTTAAATATAATACAGGCAACAATTTGGGTGGCAACAATTTCAAAAGTAAAACAACGCTTGTAGCGAATCAACGCAAAATGACAAAACGAAATTAATAGTCCTTCTGAGAAATTGCCCCTTTGGGCTAATAATAGTCTTTACATTTGTCTCTATGTTCTGCCTGTGGTAGTCTTATCTTATATTTCAATACATTTCACATATATTTATTTTTTTCTGTCTTTTAAGCATGAAAAAAAAATGCACAAACCTCTCTAGAAATCTCATTTAGCATTTTCCATATTAACACTTTACTGTGCCACATGCCAGTCATGAGCTAATTTTAATTAATTACAATCATTTACTACTCAAAAATTTAATTTATGCTCATAACAGTTTCCTCTAAACGCCACTGTTGATGCAAAGCATCTGCCATACATTGATTGTATTTTTCCCGCATAGCAACTTGCACGGATTTCCTTTGACGTTATTTTTATTTTCCTCATCCGAGTATCGATCGTTTAGTTGTTTTACTTCCAAAAAAGCAACAATTTTAATTCATTTTATCGCTATCACGATCTATAAGGAGTGACATTATCTTCCAAGAAAATTTAATCTTAGCTGATGCGATTTTGTTTTAAACCGCGCTTCCACATGACTGTCGTTTTGATGGTGGGAAGTCAGCTATCATTTCCTTTACGAAATTTTAATCTGCATTTTCAATAAAAATTGCAGATTGGGATACAGTCTTACCTGACTCTAAATATTTGACATCATGGTGTTTAATGCTGCTTTAAAAATATGTACAATATTGGCCGGAAGATAGGGATAAGACACTAATTTTTTTCATCTTTAATGTATCTTTAAGAAAACGTATACGCGCTGTTTAACGTTTATGAAGTATATTATGGCAACACTTATTTCCTCATCGTTACATTAAAAAATACTTATAACTTTGTTTAAAATATTGGATTATGTCTAAACAATTTGATTACCTCGTTAATAGAATATGGTAAAATAAATACCAAATTAAGTTAATTAAAAAACAACAAAAATCAATAATGAAATGTAATGCAAAATCACAAGGGGCGCATTCAAAATGTTATTTCTTCTTCGAAAACTATGTTTAATTAAAAAATACCGACGAAAGAATGAACATTGTAACAGAAGGTAGAATCTGGATTCTGCATAGAATGATTTTGTAAGTCAAAAGATTGAAATATGTGGTTCAGACTACAGATTAAACCTGCCCCCCCACCTTTTTGTAACTTACAGCATACTATAGAATACCTATGAAGACGGCAAGCACATTTATTTTTTCAAGATGCATTTATTAGTCGGTAATATACTTAATCTACAAAAAATTACTTCAAAGACGTAATTAAGATATAATAAACAAAAAAAATCTGTAAGCTTTCAAATTTTATATTACGCTCAAAGAGGCGTTTTTTAACGCTTTGTGTGTTACCTTTATTTATTAAATGTCACGTTCTTTGCACTTAAACCGTAAAATTCAATTCAACAGCAATATCACAAAATAATTTAAAAAGAGCAAATCTTTAGAATTTCCGATGCACAGTCTCGCGCGCTGGAGATAAAAATCTTTTCTTTTCCGTACAGTTTTGCCATTGCTCGCTTTGAAATCTTTGAGTTTGTTAATCAAAAATTCATCAAAAGTTTACAGAGTATGAAACAGATAATAAAACGAATTCCAAATTTTCCATATTCGAGTGGAGAACTACATTATTCAAAATTTGATGTCTCTAGGTATCGTTGTTTTTTCGCAGTGCGGGAAGCACATATACATTCTTGCAGATTCTTCATTATTTAATTTCTTTAAATACAATGTAGGGATCTAATATTTGGTGGCAACAATTTGAAAAGTGGAACGCCTATATAGTGAAACAACGCAAAATGTCAAAAGGAAATTAACAGCCCTTCTGAGCAAATTGCCCCTTTGAGATAAAAATTATCGATGGTTATTGTCTAAGACAGTTAATTAATAAATAATGCAGAGAAAAGTTAACGAATTCTTCTGTTTACTACTCGCCGGTATAAAAATTCTTTATCAAAAATGTAACTCTTAGGCATTTCATTTCATTGACCATTATTTCATAATTATGACAGTATGATAATATTCCTGCTCGTAAGCAGCCATCAAGATGTTCATCTGCAAGTCGAGATTTGTACTTTGATTTTGGTTATTCATTGACGAAAACAAATATTCATTCATGTATTTGGAATCAAAAACATTACTTTTGTCAATCTTCTCAAGAATTTGTAAGCTTATTTCTGTCAACTAACTACATTCCAGAAGTTGTCATTTGGGATAATGAATATAGGGCAATGTCATTTTGACGATGCAGAATTTTTAGCTGCACTTCTGAAGTTCTTGCGTAAATAAACTCTGTAATGTATATAGCTATTTCGGTTATACTTGCCTGACGAGTAAAAGGCTTGATAAAAAAAAAGGTGTCAAGTAGCTTGATAATATTAAACTGTTGAAATCGTTTTTCATATTGGTCTTGAAGAAATTGAAGGTTGATAACAAATAAGGATGAGTCAATTTCAACTTTTCCTCTCAAATTTTTTTAGATAAACATCCGTAGATGTTTTAGACGAATATTATAAACATAGAATTATAAACAAGTGTGTTTATATTTCTTTAATTAATGACTAACTATAAAAAAGCACATGACATTTTATTGAAAACTAAATAATTAATTGCTTGTACGAAGTAAAAAGGAAGTATTGTAATCGCGAAAAATTTCGAGTGCCATATTTCAACGGAAATATCTATTTTGACCACTATCGAATGCAATTTAAGGATGTTTTTACGTGACATATATTGTTCTTATCCTTCGGTTAAGATTTTTATGCCTTTAGTTAACCTGTATGCAATAATTCTGAAATTGCCAACAATTTTAAAGTTTTTTTAAGCGCGCTAAGCCTAATTTTTGGTTATGATAGCGGCCCTATTTGTTTACATTTGAAGCTTAGCAGAATAATGGATTTGTTGTCAATCTAGAGAAACTAAGCTTCGCAACAACAAAGTAACGTCTCCTTTTATTATTGCGAATTAAATTATGCTTAATTTGTCAGGACTGAGTATTCTGTGCATACTTTTGGCAAACATATCCGTAAAGTAGTTAAAGTCCTGATCTTGAACAGAGAGCTGAATGCAGCTATGTTCTGTGGTAGAATACTGGGGTTAAGTGGTAGAATAACTGCACGTAAGAAGGATTTAAAATCCTCTTTTATTAAACCACTATTATTTACAGCCACTTCCCAACTCGGGAGGGATAACAGAAAATAATGACCGCACTTGGGTCTGAACTGAACAATCAAATACTTTAAAATAAAGTGAATAGAAATTACGTAGTCGTTGCTCACAGAGCTATAAACGCGAGGTTGGCCTCTATGCTGAACGATCAATGGTGCGTAGCAAGATTTAGCTAATACTAACGCACTTAGATTATTTCAATAAGTAATAGCGTAACAGCGCTATGGCTTAGAATTTAAATACTAGCTAGTCAGGTGGACGTCGAACAGAGCCGCAGTGATCTGAGACTAAAAGCTCTCTCACACTGAGAAATTCCTCGCTAACCTTTAAATACCAAAACTTGGCTCCACTTCAAATTAGCATAAAGCTGAAACGCGCGCTCATTCCAACGGGAAGTTGAAATAAGAATTTACATGAAACAAAAAATTAACATAAAACTTTGTTAGTTTAAACTAAAACCTTACAAATTCATTCTGGAATTATCATTAAGTTATTAGCTGGTTTTTGCGTACAAATTGTAATTTTAATTGTAAAAATTGTTTTTTAATTGTTTTAACTGTACTTGGTGTTTTATGTTTTTTTATATCTTTCAATTTTTAATGAAAATCTTTTGAATTTTGATGTATTTTTGCCTTACCGCGAAGTGAGAACTGAATTAATTAGTAGCGCATGCTCATTAGGTAAGCGGCGCTGAATCGTCTGTGATTTCTTTTTATATTTGTTTAATTTCTTTTAGACATCGTTTCAGATTTATTACAGTATTTGAATTGAACTTGTAATTCTTAAGATGCTATAATTTTTGCAAACTAATAAAATGAATGAGATGTAACGCTGTTAAGAGAACCTAGCGCCGAAGTGTGGCTATAGTGAATAAATACAGTCAACTCTAAAGAGTGCATTTATTTTGTTGTGATTTATGTGTTATCGACGAAGTAGATTTAATTCAAAATTCGTTAACTATTAATTCAATATATTTAAATTAAATGCAGTAAAAGTGCGTATAATATAATATTCCGTACAAGGTGGTGTACACATCATATTTTTTGTTATTAATATGGTCGGACAATTACGGGCACATGTAAAGCCGTCTATGGGTACAACCAAAGAAAATTGAATTCCAAATAACGTTATCTATTTCTTTATTTGTAATTATTATTACTTTGTACTTCAGAATTTATCAGAAATTTAGAAAATAAGTTATAAGAATAAGCTTTTTATACAATAACTGCAAACTTATGGCATTCATTCATATAATATGAATTTTTCCAAACTGACACAAACGTGATGTATCTATGGAATAAGCAAATATATTCAAATGAAAATTTGAGATATTTTTTATCTACTATTATCTTTACTGTGAAAGAATACATGCATGCTCCCTGTAATACATTTCAGGTCCGGTTATACTGGCTGAGAAAGTTTTCCTTTACAAGATCTGCTGGTCAATAAAGTCTTAAGTGATTTATGATTTAGCCCAAATTTGTAAAATATATTAAAGACATTCTGATAATACTCTGTATCTCAGAGCTTAAATTGCGCCAGAGCCCACCGAAGCCCTAAATGAAAGGGCTCCGGCACTTCTTTTCTGTAAATTAACCCCAATTTCAACAGCCAAACCTTATGTTCCCTCCGAGCGTTACGGGTTTAGCCTTGAAATTTCAAAGTTCCTCAAAATGTCATGAACAAGTGTTATTTTCTTGATTTTAATTAAAAAATGACTCTTTCATTTTGTACCTTGATTTCTTTTCTTCCAATATAAATCCAAACCAATATCAGATATATTAAAAAATAGCAGAAATTTTCATTTGTAACGAATATAGAAGGCAGCCTTCTATACGGAAAAATCCGACCGTAACGCTGAGAGGGTTAATAACAAATATGCCTTAAAAATCAATGCTAACTTCTGAATGAAAGCCTGTCTTTCCCTCAGACGCAAACCTTGTACAGAGGATGAGATGTTTAAAGAAAGAAAACCCCGCTCACATGTCAAAGGCTTATTCTACAGGTAGTGGAAATAATACATGAAAACGAGCAAATTTTTCGTTCCTGAAAGTATTTAAAATGATACCTGATCATGCACATGCCACGCTAGTGACTTCCTACTGCAGACCTTCAGCAGGCATTTTGAACGATGTGACCAAATGCAGGCGACCACTGCTGTCACTTCACGTTTATTCCCACGTTGTTAGTGGTTCGTATTCAGAAAACATTTCCACCTGACGGCTAGAATTATATCGACGGGCCATCGCTATCATAATATTTGCCACACTTTAACAAACGAATAGTCTTACTGAGTTCCGCCACGGTAAAATTGGAGTAGAAGACCGAATGTCTTGGATTATTTTTCTGTAGGTGAGACTTAACATTTCGTCTAGTATGGCGTGCGTTGGTTCCTTTTTAAACCAATTAATCTTTGAAGCACGTCTTCCTCTTCTCTCTTTATTTTCAAAGCTACATTTTCCTTTAGAAATTTCCTTTCATTCCTCACTTTCTTTCTAGAATATTCACTATTCTCCTTAATGGTGCTTTAATTGTTTCATCTTTTTTCATAGTTGTTCCATCTCGGTTAGAATATTTCTGTCTATTTGTACTGGCTTAACGTTTGCAGCGCCACGTGATGTCAGTTGCAAGAGCCCAGTACTAATCAGTAAGCGATAGGGATGCACTCGGTCCACACCGAGTCTCTTTTCCTCTGCCCAATCAAAGCGGCAGTCAATTGCTAATTGTAATCCTTACTCCCTTCTTTGCCTGTTTAAGCGGCATTATTGTGCATGAAGGAAAATAAATGGTGTTAAGGTTTTCAACTTGACTTCTATGAATTCATATACAGTCCACTATCACATGCTATTAACATTTTGGTCCTAACCGACCGGAGGAAAGATTAGTAACTATGGAAAATATAATATCTCTGAATAGGCAACGGGGTTGTCTAAAAACGAAAGTCACAAAACTGGAACATACTTTGCGTGACTTCGTCGAAAATGCAGAAAATGAATTATTTTTGAAAGTGAAATTGCAATTGCTATCAGGAATAAAGCGATCTTTGGATAAATTAAAACTGCGGTACTTCGATCTTCCAGCAGAGTTGTCAATAGAGGACGCCTGTGAAACCATTGAAGAACTAGAGGACAATCTGGAGAAAATGGAGGTAAGTCTAAAATACCTCTTTTCAAAAGTAAAATCAAAGATTAATACATTGCCAGTAAATTGCAGTACTGTTGAAAATATTAATGTTAAATTGCCCGAAATACCTCTACTTGAATTCTCTCTAGAAAATATGAAGAATTTCACGATTTTAAATAAAAATTTATGTCTTTAATTGCTGAAAATCTGAAACTAACTAAAACACAAAAACTTTATTATTTAAAGGCTGCTCTTAAAGGAGAAGTAAAAAATATCGAGAATTGCGAAGATACATACCAGTGAGTGTTTCAAGCCTTAGAATTGCGTTATGAAAATAAACGAGCGATAGTTGATTGTCATATACAGAATATCTTGAACCAAGAGCGAATTTTACAAGAATCATCTTAGGAACTTCGCCGGTTACTAGGCAATATCAAACGCAGTCTATGCGCCTTAAAAAGGCTAGAGTACTATCTCGACAGGCTGTCTAACGCAATATTAATGAATATTCTCCTTCAGAAAATTGACAAGGAAACTCGAAAGCAGTTTGAACTTAGCTTAAAATCCAAAGACGTTCCATTACTGGGCGAATTTTTTTAAGTTTCCTTGAAAATCGAACTTTGGTGCTAGAAAGCATCCATAAAAATATGCCTGTCAAATTTTCGTCTAAACCCAATGTTGGTGTAAAACCAAAAAGTTTTGTTGTAAGCGGCATTATTGTGCGTGAAGGAAAATAAATGGTGTTAAGTTTTTCAACTTGACTTTTATGAATTTATATACAGTTTACTACCACATGCTATCAACAATAGTTGTGCTGCAAAAAAAGAATACTTTTTGTACCTATCATTCCTTGAAACAGCACATTATACGTACAACCAGGGCTTAAATTCAGACGGAGATCGGCTGAAGTACTTCTTATGCTTCAGTGGAATTGTAATTCCAGCCGGAGCCCTAAATAAGATGAGGTCCGACAACGTTATTTTTTACTTAACTATATATATATTTAATTTAATAATTTATTAAATTTCTATTTATCTCTTTCATTTCTATTAATTTTGGTTAAATTATTTAATTATTTTAATTTTTGGTCATTTTTATTCTTTGACTATTCTTTTTCTTCATTCCTGAAACTCTTCCACACGGCTCCGACACTTCTAATTTTAGAAATTAAGCGCTGCTGCATTTGGCTCTACGAGAATAGTATTCGTTTTTTTTTTTTTTCATTGGTTAGTATGTAAGGTTTATCCTAAGTTTATTTACAGTTATTTTAACTTTTGTATCTTTCCTATCTTATTCTAATTTCAGATTACAATCTCCTGCCAGAATGTAAATTCCGAAAGGCAGTAAATGCAAATGAGAAAAAGTACTATTTAAGTCGATACTTCACCGACTTCGAGAGAGAAAGAGAGTCTGATTCCCTGATTAGCGCGCGTTTGCCTTTGGCTACGCTCTCTTTTCGTTACTACGCTCGGCCATACCTTAGGCTCTTCCTTGTCTTCGCCGATTTAATTAATACTTAGAGGCCAACTAGTTAGATTTCTAACAGCTTCGGCTATATCTTTCAAATAGCTTAGTTAAGCTAGTTTAGTTTAAATTACATTTATTATTATTTTAAGTTCAAGCCCGAGTGGAGGGCTTCGTGTAAAGTTCCAAGTGGGAACTGATTATAAATATACTGAAAAATAAAGGCTTGTAAACCCTCTTTAAGTCTTACATGTTTTGTTCACACACTTAAGCGATTATTCGCTCGTTGGTGTTCGCGGGGTTCTAAGTTAGAACTTTAGAATTAAATAAGTAAAACCCCACAAGTGACTAAGCGGCTTTTCTAGCTTTCCTAACCGCTTTTCTAACCAAGAGCATTTAAAAACAGTCAGTTACCTGACACTGGTATTCTCCATCGTCTTCTAGCTGTGCATTCTCTATCCTAAGATCATGAACACCATCCTCACCACTACCTTCCATCATATACCGAGGAAATCCTGGTATCATTCTGTCGAAACCTGAAATAAATACAAATAAAATAGTTTTAAGAGTGCCTTTGAGTACAGAGCAAAGTACATATGATTAAAGTAAAATTATTATAATTACCGTTTATGAAGTTTAAAATACATTGAATAAAATCTCATTTATTTATTAGAGTCTTGAAGGAATGAATACGATGCTTAATACCATGTACAAAAGTTGAAATTACAATCATATTTATAAAGGAAATGTATAATATACGTTACATTTAAAGCTAATTATGCATATGGGACATACAAAATATGAAATTACGAAACAATAATGTGCTTATAAATGTAGTATGTAATATACGTAATATGGAAAAAGGAAGCTGAAGGGTGCCTGCCTAATTATCTGTATCAAATTACTTAAGAAGAAGTTATTCTTTGATTTGTTAATTATCAATTAAAACTTGTTTGTTTATGACATTTAAAGATCTGAATGTTGCGCTTATATTTAAAAGTTTTAATAATGTTACGAAATGTGTACATATGTAAATAATTTTAGCGAAATTATATGTAAAACAATAGTATTTTTTGTATAATGTAACTTGAAATGCTTGAAAGAGACGAAGCTCTGCCGAAAAAATAAGATTACAAGGAGCAAGTCTACTTACCGTTAAGTAAATGGCTATCTCGCTAAAATGGCGAGATATCACCAAGCTGGCTATGGTTTTGATGACAACAAAAATTAGGCGCCAAACTTCGTGAGAAATTGCCAAACATTATCAAACTTGGCGACTATTTTGCGATATTTCGGTCCGGTCCCTGTATAACTAATTGACACTGTAAATGAATAATTGTAATTGATCCCTATATGTATCCTCCGACCCTTACATGTAACTTTAACCGCATACACCTTCAGTAATTTAGAAAAACAGAAGGTACTAGAGATTTCCCGGCGGCCGGTGCAAACTATATAAGACCAGAGACAGCATCAACTCTCAGTTGTTAATTCAGAGCAGAATTCGTGGTATTGAGATACCTGCCAGAGCTTCACCTTTTAGATGAGCTTTGCATTGCGTTGTGTTTAACGCTCGTAGAAGTTACGCATGTGACAATATTATCATACATATATAAAAAGACAGTTTTTTTCTTTTATCTAGTTCGGTATTTGTGAATTCTTAAATAACAATCGATCAAAATAATCGAATTCGAAATTAGCTGTCCAGTTGCTATGTTATTCAGATCTCATTTCCTGTGACTTTTTTATGTAGATCTAAGTTAAGTTAAATTAGCTGCTTAGCGAAAAACCCAGTTTATTAAAACATGTCGTAAAAAAGTATAGGAAAAACTACGCAATGGAAAATGATATAGATTAGACATTTTCTACATCAGAAAATGAGCTTACATTGCAAATCTTTAAACTAAATAAAGTTTTAAAATTTTCCGTTTGAAACAGCACCAATTAAAATTCTATAACTGTAATAATTAACGTTGTTTAAAAAACTAAAAGTGTATTGATCACTTGGAACATTCCGCACTCTAATATATTCCCATAAAAGGCATATACTTTCATGGCAAAGTAGTCATAAATGAGGTACACTAGACAGATATAGTAATTGCCTGCTTTCAAAAGTTTGCAGACCACTTACAGTTTCTTATATTCGGTTCAGTGCCTACAGTGTTTGGAAATTTTCCATATAAACTTCAATGGAACGCAGAAAATGCTAAGTAAACGTTTGTCAATGAATATTTGTTTTCATTCGTCAACTTTTATCGCAATTGTACCGTCGAACGTTGTGTTAATAGTTATTTTTCACCGCCATCAATGCAAAGCTGACTTAATCTATAACATGGAACATTTCTCGAATGCTAACGTCATTGGTGTGCTTCTAGCCTTGCTGATAGCCATTGTAAACGGAAGAGACATAGTTACGAAGCACACGATGGTCTAGTCGTCATTACTGCCATAGTTATAAGGCATAAAATCCGTTAACGCTGTTCTCGCTTTCGGAACGGGATTTCAGCCAACCAATCAGGAAAGTAAAGTTGCGCATGCGTGAATATGCAGAGCAAAATTGTTGACAAATGTTAGTCCGCCTTTCCTTCTCTGTGACTGGACGACTCTTATACCACGTTAGTATAAATTTGAAAAGTTAAGACATTCAAACAAAATCCTTATACCACTTTCTGTGACGTACCAAGGTTTGTCTACCTAGCAAGGAAGTTCAGTTTATGCCCACTTGTGCCTCATCAAATCTGCATGAACGTTTCCTAAAATTCTAAACTGGACACAGTTCTCTAAGAGTCGTTAACCGAATCATAAAACATGTCATGTGTACTCAGAAAACTGAGACATTACTCCATGTAAGTAAACGACTGTTATTAATTTCCCATTATGTTAAAGGTAAAAACGTTGTTCATTTTTCCTCCCTGCCTACTAACAACATTCTCCACAACAAACTGTGACCCAACAGACTAACAATACATTCAAAACGGAAACGATTTACCTATGAGGTCCATTGTTCCGGTTCAGATTTGCGCAGAGAGTTTCAGAATATCTTGCTAAAAGATGAATGACTAAAATCTTCCTTTGAATTAAAACTAAACATTAGGCTCTTTTAGTTATTGTTAAAATTTTTCATAAATAAATTAAAAAATAATCACATTTTGCCTAACGTAGATTTGCTCAAATTGTCAACACAATTATGATAAAGAAGTTGTCTTCTTCTTATTCCCATTCATAGGCTTTGTTTAGAAGAAGGCAAAGGAAAGAATGGTTTTATCTAAACCACGCAGCATCGGGAGTTAAACTGCAGAAGTAATAAACAAGAACGTTTTTCGACGTCATTAAAGAACGGCAGAAGGCTTCCAGCACCTTCTACTCACTTCCTTCAAATTGTTCAAAGTAACAGAAAGAGAAAAGAAACGATGTGTCTCGAGTTGCAGAGCAGATTGCCGAAGAGAATGAAATTCCGAATTTCCTAGCTGAGGGCAAAAGACAACACCATTTTTCAGAGCAGTCTGTGAGATATTTCCTGCAGCTAGTGAAGGTTTTCTCTGAATAACTGGCGCAGAGAACATTCCTTGTTTTCGGCTCACTGATGCGACAGTTTAATTAAGCAAAGAATCTTTCGAGGTTTGTGATCGTCTTACTGCTTAGTTAGGTCTTCGTGTTTCAAGAACGCTTTGCGATTGCTTCAGGGCAGGAGAGGTAAAGGAAAAAAATCAATGACGAGAAACATGTGAATAATGAGTTACAATTATTGTTAGTACTGCATTTATAAAAGTTAGCTTCTCGCTTTCTTCTCTCAGAAGTATGGCAAAAGAATAAAGTTGGAATAAGTACCTTAAGTATGTTGCCGAAGTTGAGCAAAGTTTATAAGCAATAAAATTTGGAACAAATGTCAGGATTTCGGATTAATGATCTAGGAATGTAATAAAGACAATAAACTCCTTTTCAAGTATTTGGAAACATAAATCCTGTTATTGATTTTTACCAAGCAGCACCCTGTCATATTTTTGAAATTCTAAAATTTAGTTAAATGTTTTGATTCCGATTCATTTTGACAAGAGCTACCAATGAAATTAAAATGAAACATTACTGTTCTGTAGAAAAAGTAGGCAAATTTTAGCAATTTCCTGCGAAACATTTTATTGGAAAATTAATGTTTTCCTAAATATTGCTATGGCAAAGTACCGACAGTTTTTGATTTTACTATCAGGCTGCAGCCAAAGCAAAATTCTTAAGTTCCATGTGCTCCTGGAAAGCAAATGTATGAAAACGTTTCAGTATGACAGAAATTAGTTCATTCTTTCTAAGCAACAACCAATTGGTAAATATTTTTTATTGCTAAACCAGGAAACAAAATCTTTGAGACTTCAGGTTAATAGGTATGATATGATGACTTAAATTTAATGTAATATAACAATATTTTTCCAATATCAATAAAAGAATTAACTTGGCAATAACATATCGTATTAATTATACTAACCTGAAACAAAAACGTTGCCAACAGCAGCTATTTATATAAAATGCTAACATTAACGAAACATTTTCCACACACAGAGACGTCCCAAGCAATCGTATGCTTTCTTCAACGTCAGAATATGACTGTATGTAATAAAAATATGCTAAATGTTTGGCAATGTTATTTTTATTTCATATTTTGCAAAACTTATAAATTTTTTATTAACAAGCTCTACGATTTGAAAGCGAGCAGTGGCAACACTTTACAGAATAAAACATATTATAATCTCCAGCGTGCGAGACTGTTGCCACTCAGAACAATTAGGGCGAAAATTAGTTTTCTCAGAGTATTCAATTAATATCTCGGCTTATTAAATACATACAAAGATGAGAATGGCCGAAATGGTTTTTCATGAACTTTTGGAATTTTGAGGGTACCTCTCTCGAAGCTCAACTCCCCACCTTTCCGAAGCAGGTAATGCCACAAACAAACAGACAGACTCACACAAATTTTAGTAATATAGATTATAGCACAGCAGTAACATTTTAAGCACTTATAAAGCATTTCTAATTAAGGGTGTAGTACTGTCCTGAGATGGAAGTTACTTATTGCATTATCAATTCGTTTACCTGAAATCAACAGACGTAACAGTAACCATACCCGAGACGAAAATAAATTAAACGAGTAAAAAAAGAGCTGTAGTATTTAAAGGCATTATATCAGAAAATTTTATTCACTTCATTTTACTTTTACTCGGCTTATTAGCCGAGTAAATGACACTCTACTCAATGTTCCTCTTTCAATTTAATTTCATCTATTTAAATAAAAAATTATAAATAATACGACTCAAGTACCTTTGTTTCTTCAAGAAGAAAGGCCCATGTCAATTTCCTTTGAAATGTACAGCGTTTTTCTTTAAACACTAATGCCAGTTTAAAGTATAAATATTGTCTGATTTTGAATTTAAATTTCCAGTATTTATTTCTAAATAGTAATTAACTCATGCGTTTCTAAAATTTATCAAGTGAGTATCCCTGCTGTTTCATAAAATTATGCTGGAAAAGTTGTATTAGATGCTACAGCCTCAGAAAATTATTCGAACTCATAATTATAAAAAAGAACATATTCCTGAAGGAAATGTTAATTTCTGATTATAATTATAATGATAATTAATAATTGATTCTAATTTCAAATCTTTTCGAAGCGGGCATATCTTTATTCGTCAATATGCACAAACTTCGTATGTCCAGAGCTCATTAAGAATAAAAAGGCGAGACAATTTAAAAGTTAGGAAATAATCACATTACCTACTACAGAATGCAAACTAAACATTAAAATATAAAGATTTGATAATCTGATATTTAATAATAAGGATGCCATAATTTTAGCATAAACAAAACTATATGACTTTTAAACTAAATTCTTTATTATATTAGAAATAAAAATATTTAGCATCAAAATGTTTGTGATAAATTTAAAAATAACTAAAATTATTATGGAGATTTTCTTAGATGGAAGAAATATAAATTGCACTTCATTCATTATTAGGAAAAAAACTTCCACTGCGTAATAACTCAACTTCTTCTCATTTATTTCACTTAATTTAAATGCCAGTGCTCCAGTGCCCCTCTCTATTTCCTTCCGAAGAATTCATTTCTCCAACGAACGACATATAAATGCCTCCGTCTGAAGGTCAGTAATTTCGTCGAAAATTTTCTCATGATAATACTCTGCTCATGAAGATGAAATCATTGATTTTTTCCTGGTTCTTCTTCTTATATATATATATAAATTTCCTTATCATATAGTTCTTAGATGCAGGCGAGCTTCGTCTTCTATATCAAGAGAGTATTCAGGAAATATATTATGAAAGCTCTTTAATCTTTCCCAATTACTTCATTTTCCGGACAAATCCCGAAGATCGAAAGTCCCGTTCTAACCAATTAAGCGTTCGCTCCGAAATATTTTATTTTTTTAAGGCTTTTGGCGATTTTTGGTTTATTTTTTAGAGATTTCCCTTCATTTTATGATGGTGATTTTAATCTTCTCTTTTTTAAGTGCTCAGCTCATCACATTTTTTGAAGGGAAACAAACTGATTGAATAAAAAAATACATCTGTTCCTGATGCATACTGCCATTAACATTAACAAGAAGCGAAGACAAAATAAATAAAATGTTTAAGAAAATTAATGTTTGTATTGCGTTGTTTTTTCGCATCTGTATTTTAAATTACTTTTTATGTAAGAATTTCATTTTCAATAGATTAACTCAAACAAAATTTCAGTTAGAATAATGTTGTCCGTACGCTAATTGATTGACAAGTTAGATTATTTCTTATGACAAATCGCTGCACTGGTGGCACTTTGTGGAATCAGACAATATGGCAAATCGCTGCACTTGTGACACTTTGTAAGATAATAGAATATGGCAATTCGCTGCACTGGTGGCACTTTGTGGAAAAGGGAATATGGCAAATCGCTGCACTGGTGGCACTTCGTGGAATAAGAGAATATGGAAAATCGCTGCACAGGTGGCACTTTGTGGAATAAGAGAATATGGAAAATCGCTGCACTGGTGGCACTTTGTGGAATAAGGGAATATGGCAAATCACTGCACTGTTGGCACTTTGTGGAATAATGGAATATGGCAAATCGTTGCACTGGTGGCATTTTGTGGAAGCAAATATGGCAAATCTCTGCACTGGTGGCACTTTGTGGAATAATGGAATATGGCAAATCGCTGCACTGGTGGCATTTTGTGGAATAAGGGAATATGGCAAATCGTTGCACTGGTGGCATTTTGTGGAAGGAAATATGGCAAATCGCTGCTCTGGTGGCCCTTTGTGGAATAAGGGAATATGGCAAATCACTACACTAGTCACACTTTGTGGAATAAGGAAAACGGCTCGTATTTACGATACACGTGTGAAAAATCATTAAACTCTAGAGTGCATAGTCAATCACTGGAAACAAACACGCCATAGACAATTGGACCATTCGGTTGCCCGAAATCGGACTTTCTCGGATGAAAAAATTGGCTCATATACACGTCATATATAAGTAAAAACCCAGAAATCTCAAACAGATAGCGCATTTAGTCCTTGAGAACTGATTCTTCCGAGTATGATATTGTACCCTGGGAGAAACTGGGTCGTATTCACCTTACATACGATGGAAACATGAAAACAGCAGTTAAGTTTTCCGTTCAATGAACTGAACTATTCACGAACTGAAGAAACAAAGTAGATTATAAGAAGGTGGCTCACATTCTCATTAGCGGCAAACCACGAAAACTTCAAACAGCTAGGCCTTTCAATCGTCAGAAAATCAATTAGATGGGTTATTTGGATAACGGCAAATCCGACGGAGGCTACCTGCCTAAGGGAAGGCGTATCTTCGTGGAGGACATTTTACGGAGAGCTGGCTCATATATACACTCTATAACAAAAACCTCAACGCACCAAGAAAGAGTTGTCCGATGGAGACAAAAATGGTGGACAGGAAGATTATGTACAGAACAGAAAATGATTAACATTTCAGAACAATACAGAGATTTATTTCAGAGTTATATAGTTACAAAGTAGTGAGCTCAATAAGGTGTTCCCACCTCTAGCTTGGAAGCAAGCTGTCACGCGCATTGACTGATAAAGCTTACGGATGGTCTCCTCCGGTATTGTAAGCTGTAAGACAGTTCATAGCACTAGGTGCCGTATGTAGTCTGGCATAACCTTGCTGAAAAATAAGGCCAGAGTACTGCGGCAGCAAAACAGGTCTCAGAATGTCGTCGACGTACAGCTGTGATGTGATTGTGCCTCTAAAGGCGCAAGGGAAATAGAAACCCCAGACCATAACTCCTAGTTAAAGAGTCCTTGTCGATTTTTTTGTTATAGTGTGTGGCATGCAACAGGGAAAGCAGGATCGGCACGCTGCTCTAGGCGTCTCCAGATATATCTTCGATGATCGTCATGACACAGTTGGAAGCGGGAGTTATCGATAAAGACTATGCGTCCCCAGACAGCATCATTCCAACCTGATCGAGCCAAGCACCACTGTAATATGGCTCGATAGTGTGCAGGCGTGAGTGGCAGGTGGCGTAACGGTCGGTACGAGCGTAGCTTTCGGTCTATTAGCAGTCTGTGAATGGTCATGGTGGACAGTCGGGTCGCACGTCTGATGGTTGAGAGCGATAAATCAGGCGCCATGACAGCTGATCTGACAATCACTCTGTCCTCCCGATCTGTTGTGGCCCTAGGCCTATCGCTACCATCATCACGCTGAAATCTGCAATTGTCCACCCATTCTTACCAGCATCTTCTAATCGCCGCATTTCTTCGACTCATATGACGAGCGATTCGTCGATTTGCCCAAACTGCCTCTTTCAGTCCGATGATACGAACTCTTTCAAACTCCGAGAGTTGCTCGTTATGAGTTCGAATCCTGCGTCGAGGCATTTGTTTCAGTCAATGAAAGATATCCTAAATCGCAATGCAAGAGAAAGTTTTAACAACAGTTCAATAACAGCTCCTTATATACATCTGTTGGATGCGCACTTCCGATGCGCTGGAGGTCGCACTGAAATTTTAATAATTTGCATATTTGGTCAAAATATTTATGCATACGAAATTTCAAAGCAATTGGATGATTCCTTCTTAGTGAGTCGATTTTTTTTGTTATAAAGTGTATGTTACACATGAGGAAGGCTACGAAAACTCTCATGCAACCAGTTGTTCCGCCGATATCTGAACTCCGGTGGAATTACCAGTCTTCAGCGATTTTATCACTCAATCGCTTATAGGCGCGTCGAAGAATCGAACCTTCGGAGAGAACTTCGTGGATTGATCGAAAATGGCTCGTATTCATGTTAACACTCGGAAAGCCACCAAAACGCAATGCAGTCAAACCTTGCTATTGCTAAGAACTAAACATGGGACGCCCTGCAATTGTTTAATGACCTTAACAACTTGCCCACTGCTTAAGTCAAGAAAATAATATACAGCAATAAAATAAATTCTATGTTTCCTTCAAGCATATTTTAGAAATATAGGTTCAAATCCAAAAAGTAAAAGTATAAAACCTTTTACGAATTGTAAGAAAGGGATTGTCTATAGTGCTAGGCTACGACCTTTATATTTTCCGCAATTATGCACACAATATAGAATACGTAATTCGCCTGCGATGAAAATTATTATTAATAAATATATGTATTTTATATTAGGATGGTTAAAACTTTCTAATAAATGTACAGTAATTAAACTTGGAATAATAGTTTTTTATACTGTAGAGCAAAGTGCAAATAAATGATCAACTTCGCCACTAGTTTCCGCTTACGGTAAGCATTTATTCAAATTAGAACTTACTGCATTTCCTACAGAAATATCTATTAGCTAGTAGTATGTAATCTATTTTTATATAATAGAAATATATGACAAAATTTGTGACAGTGTACAATTATATACGATATATTTTTGCTGTATTTCTATAAAACATGAAATGCTACGAAACAGCAAGGGCAACTGAGTTACAGCATGTGTCCAACATGTGCTCTGAGCATCTTTGACATAATTGAGACGTAGGACAACATGATCGAAGGCATTAGAAAGCAGCAGTGATGTCCACAGTGTGCTCGCTGTCAGCTCAGGAAAATTCGAATTTGTCCTTGATAGATATGACCGTTTATCTACGCCATACATCCAGAAGTTACGTGTATTATATTTGTAGAGTAAAAAGCCGAAGATTCTTGAAAATTTCTTGAAATCATACCAACAACGTCAACGTTCTCAGTTCCCTTGTTTGACGTATACAGTGGGACTGCATACTGCATAAGGTGGGACTCCATCCTGCATAAAATTTTACATGTCTCCAATTATCCTTCCAGCTGTGCATGTCTTTGAACATCCTCTTTCCTGTAAGGCAAGAACCACTTCTGGGAAATCAACCGACAATAACTTGCAATAGAGATTTCAGGTCTTTTAATAGTCCTTAGTTCATTAAAAATATGGGCGTAATATAAAATTAATGGAAAATTCGTATTACGCAGTCATATAACTCAAACGCATCGACATTTCATATTTCACGTCGAAAAGAGAGGAATTCTATGTGCAGATCACATGCAGCAAAGCTAGGCGAGGAATTCTACGCAGCAATACTACCTTATAGGATAGCATACGGCTCATCTACGAACATAACATTCCAGGGTTGCTTTTGGCCAAGAGAATGACATGGTGCGAATAGGAAACATGTAGACTGGATCCGATAAACAAAATTCGCATCTTATTTAAACTCTTGAATGATGTGGAATTTACGGAGGTACACTGCAAAATACAAGGGAACAATTTTCACACCGTACACCAGGGAACGAATAATTTACGAAGACTGAGCACTTGCGACTGAATATTTAGGAAAGACACGGAGCACTTGGGACTGAACACTGAAAAAAGAACGTTCCATCAGAAGCAGTAACATTTACTTCTTTTACAGTTTTTCTTTCAACGATTTCTTTCGTCAACAATTCAAGAACGGAAGAACTTCTGCCTACAGCCACAACCAACATCTCCAATTTTTCAAATTATTTCATTGTCTTACATGATCCAAGTCTTATCGTGAGTCATCTTCGCACGCTTTCAACCGACAAAATAACTTGATGTTATTTTTTTCTTTAAAAGCATGCTGACCAAAACAGAATAATTTTATAGTATCAACTGTTTGTCTCTTATGAAAAAATTTCATATTTAAAGAGGGATAGAATATTTTTCATTTCCAATAAAATTTTACCACCGCTCAATGATGCGAGATGTATTCCAACTAGATAAAAGAAAAATTATAACAGTAAAAATATAATTCACTTTCCGAATACCACAAATAATTGAATTGAATTTAAGAAAATGTCTCTTTCCATGATTTTTTTCCCTTCGGGGTCTTTAATTCTTCTACAGTAAACTTACGATTGAAGCTTCGAAATTTATACTGGCCATAAAAAAATAATAGTCGACTAGTAGTATGAAATTATTGTTTATTTACCCAATATTTTGATGGTAATAGTTTTTATTCCATTTTCTTTCTTGCTATGTCGGTTTGGGTCAACTTAATAAATCTTTGTCATCTTTCAATACATATTTGAAATACATTCAGAGATTATACATCGTAGCGTATGTGGTAATACTCTGTAAGATTTAAATATACAGGGTGTTTATAAAGTCCTGGACCCAATTTAATGTTTAATAACTCATAAAATAATGAAGATATAAACAAACTTGTGGCATTTATTGATGGAATAACTTATATATTTTCTTTTTCAGGTTTGAATATCTTTACTTTTGTAAATATCGTCTGCGCGTGTGGTTAATTTCAGATAATTTCATTTTCCAGTCTAAATATCTGTACTTTTCTAAACATCGTCTGCTTATTAACTGCATTTTTCTCTCTTTTGTTTTTGGCAACTATTGCAGTGTTATGTTTAGTTTTGATGTGTTTGTTCTAGTACTTTTGTATACGATGTAAATGACAGCGTGTACAGGAGGAGAGTGTCGAACATTTATGACCCAAAAGCCAGAATTACAACCGCAATAGCTTCTGTGGATGACGACATGCTTGCCGGGACCTGGCGTGAAACTGAATATCGACTTGATATTCTCCGTGCGACGAAGGAGGCACACGTGGAAGTTCATTGATAAGGGTCATGAAACTTTTTGAGTCTATCTAACCATTTATGTTATTAATTTTAATCTATCTTTATTATTTTATGAGTTATTAAACTTCAAAATGGGTGCGGGACTTTATAAACACCCTGTATATTTGTTCCCAGAGATTACGTAACATTGATTAACGCATAAATCGCCTTACATAACTGCACTTGATCATCTTATCAGCACAAAAGGAAGAGTACGAAAAACATTCATTTAAGTTTCGTTATGCTTTAAAGGCAATATTTGTTTTTAGGAAAATGAAATATTAGCAGATTAATGAGCGCAGATGTCTCATTTGATTATATTATTAAACTGGTACAGATTTTCTTTTGCGTAATATCAATAAACATCAATAAAGCATAGCTGGAAACAATCAGAGGGAGCATTCTATTAGAATGATATTTTTAGGTTGACAAAAACATTTTTCTCATTTGTTCTAGAATACGTATCAAGACATAAACCCATCAGTTCGTTTACCCTTAAAGGAACCATTGTGTATTATAATTAAACCATCTGTAAGCAACATAAGCTTCAAACTTACTCAGGCGTATTCACTAAGGAATAAGCAAGATGTCTACCTCAATGTTTCCTGACATGTATAAAATAGCAATATTTCTTCTTCCTTTTTCTCTTTTCCACCAATCATCTTCAATCATCCCGCGAAAGACTTCTGACGTCAGTAATCTCAGCTGTAAGAGTACGAGATAGCATATTGCAGGAATCACCTACTTGTTTTATATTTACCGATTACTTCATACTTAACTGAACCAGAAATTTACTGAGCTGTAAGGAACAACGTCCATTTCTTGGCTAAATCTTGGTATTTCTACCCAAGCCCTCTTTTTATTGCGGTTCTGAAAAACTGCACATAGTCGTAAGAGGGAGGAATAAAAGTAGAGATGGGTTTTAGGTCTAAATAGCTATTTTCCTATGATATGGCGACGTCATTTTTAGCTTAGAATTTACTTTCGATATATTTCTCAAGTTCTTATGTTCCTTATTATAACCTGTCAAAAGCTAATACAAGCTAGTTACTTAAAATAGATCAATTTATAAACTAAGAAAACCAAACAACTTTGAAAATTTATAATTCACAAATTAATTAATAGTTTTACATAGAAGAGAAGTGCAGCACTAAGAAATGTCATTTACAAGTGGCGCTAATTTAATAACATTTAATTAATTTAATAAATATCAATTATTAAATTATATTAAATTTGCGAATTATAAATTAATTAAAGTTAATAATTTTAACAAAAACTAAAGTTTCAGGCTAATAAAATCCACAGATTAGTTACTTATTTAATGTAAACTGATCAGTTTGCTTTTTCTGTATATAAAATTAAGCTTAGTGCCTGTAACATTAATTTCGATCAAATTAAGAAAAAATAAATTAACATCAACTACATCATCGTTAACTAACGTATCACTGGAATCCATGCAGCATTTTTAATGTATTTTTTGTTATGTTTCATTACGTTTCTTCGTGCAATAAAATAAGCCAACAGGCTTTTAATAATATATTGATAATTCTAAATGGTAGCAAAGGTTTTGATGAAACAGCTGTCGTTCCAACGGCAGTTTAAGTGTTACTTAAAAATAATCTATACACTATTACTATACAGTGTCGAAGTTAGTTATATTTATTAAATGCCTTTACATATAAAAAAATCTGAAATGCTTCAGATTTTAAATTATGTCCAAATGGGTGTGTTTTTTAACATTTTGCGTGTTACCTTTATTTATTAAGTATCATGTTCTTCGCGCTTAAACCATAAAATTCGGTTAAATAGCAATATCCTAAAATAATTTCAAAAATGAGCATGTCTTTAGAATTTCCGATACACAATCTCACGCGTTGGAAATAAAAATGTTATACGACGTTGCCATTGCTCGCTTTGGAATC
The DNA here is from genome assembly GCA_000611955.2 of Stegodyphus mimosarum. Classification (NCBI taxonomy): domain Eukaryota; kingdom Metazoa; phylum Arthropoda; class Arachnida; order Araneae; family Eresidae; genus Stegodyphus; species Stegodyphus mimosarum. The sequence goes on along the minus strand of KK115845.1, from coordinate 687,540 downwards.
CTTAAGTTTGTTAATCAAACATTCGTTAAAGCTTTACAAAATATGAAATCAATAATAAAACAAATTCCAAATTTCAATTTTGGGCTTCCAAATGCCCATACTAGCAGTACGATTACGTCATTCAAAATTTGATGGCTCTAATGAGAGAAACATACATACATTTATGCAGATTCTTCATTTTTTAATTTCTTCAAATATAAAACAGGGCGATAATATTTGGTGGCAACAGTTTGAAAAGTGAAGCGTACATTCAGAGTGGTTTGACGCAAAATCGCAAAACGAAAACAATAGTCTCTCAGGGACAAAGCTCCTTTGGACTAATAAATTATTCTCGAGAAGAAAAAAAGAGATGCCTATACGCTAATTGTGATTCACAAATTAAAACCATTACTTTAGTGTTATAAAAATTAAAAGGAAACCACCTTTTAATCTGAGAGCGATTCAAATCTGAGAGTGATGCGAGAAAGGAAGATATATTTTTATATGAAAACTTTTTTTTTTCTTTTGCGTAGATATATGATAGGCAAATTTTCCGAGGTATAACCGATGAAAGAATTAAAAAAAAGTGTTTTTTCAACCCACCCTATTGTGCAGTTTCACTAATATAAAAAATAAAGATTCTGGATGCGTGTAATACTTAGAATCCTATTGATGGAAAGTCAATTTTACACACCTTAGCTGTTGTAAAACCAAGCCGTATTTTAAATTATGCAAATTAACATTAATTTATTAGACTAACTTTCACTCTGGATTTCTTTTAAAAAAATCTAGGAATTGATTTCGGTTTCAGATAGCTGAAAAACTACTCTAGCATTATATCGTCCTTATTAGCAAATCTATATAGCTGAAATTCAGCAGCCTATTTGGATATGGTAAAAACTTCAAGGAGAAACTGAAGGAAATTCAAACTAAATTTCCTTCTGTTTACACCACAGAACTGTAGCTGCGTCAACTTTGTACCTGTGAAAACAAAGAGCCATCCTTTAGAAACATTTTTAGCTATTATTATAAGAGATTCGTCAAGGTAAAATAGTTTAACTCTCCGTAGATCGCAATGCGTCCAAGATGCATATGATTATATAATCGGCTGTGAATAAAAGGCATCTTACTTAAGGTTCTATGATTTGGAGGGATTTCGCATTAATTAAAAGGCCAGCGATGATAAAGTTATATATTATGTAGATTGAAGGCAATTAAGAAAATAACGTTGAAGTTAGAAATTAGGATGATAATTCATGCAAAATAGAAAATGAGGAAATTAGGGCAGTCACTAAAAATGACAGTGAAAGAGTAAATTATATTACAGAAGACTAGAGCAACGAGATTTAAAAACAAAAGTTCTTCCATACGAATGAATAACATTCAACAGTTTTTACTTACTAGCAGGAAGTGATGTGTCTAAGAGAAGCCTTAATATTTCCAAACGTATTTTAGTACATTCTAGCTGTTTCATTATATTGTTACGAATTTTGTGCATAGATAGATAATTTTAGTAAAATTATATGTGAAATTGATTTACTTTTTCTGCATAATGTAGCATGAAAAGTTGAGAAAAAGAATGCTCTGCCGGGAAAATAATAATACAGAGCCAAGTTTATTTAACATTGAGTAAATGATCTGTCTCGTTAAAATAATAGTTAAAATAATAGCTGGCAATAGTTTGGTGAGTACTATTTGTCACCAAATTTCCCAAGAAATTGCCAAAAGTCGCCATACTGTCAAAAGTCGCCATTTGACGACATTTTGGTCCTGTCCCTGTGTCACCGTAAGAGGTAATGTAATTTATTATCTGTAATGGATTTCATATGTAACTGTAACTGCATCCAACCTTCATATGCCGTCCAGTATTTTCGAGAAACAGAAACTACTAGAAGTATCTCAGCGGGCAGGTGAAAACTATACAAGACCGGAGCGATCATCTGCCCTGAGTTGTTGTAGTTGTTAGCTCAAAGCGATTTTGGAGAGCTTCACATTTTAAATGCGCTTTGCATTCTCCTGTGATTACAGTTCCTAGCAATTTCAAGTGGTATCTGTGATACTGCGAAGAGCTGCAACAGTATTTCTGTTGAAATTTCCATAACTCTGAAGTGATTGATAAAATAAATTTTAGTAACCTAGCATCGGACGTGCGTGCATTCAAACTATTACGAACCTGTACGCGTGTATCAATAAGTTATAAAAATTCTCATGCAATAACTGGTAAGAAGTAACACTAAAAATGCACATTTCTGTGCAAGCAGCTTCCAATTTAAAATTATCAATTTCTAAGGCTGTTAATTTCTTGAATTCAATACAGTTCCTAATCAAAATAATACTGATTCTGATTAGACTGAAAACTAATCAAAATCAGTATTAATACTGATTTTTATTAATCTCCTAAGCCTTGATGAATACATATAAACATCTCATAAGTGTATTGCAAGCTAATGAGTTATACTTTGATTGCGAACTGAGAATAAATTATATAGGTTGCTAGGGTTACTAAGCAATAAACAGATTTTCCATACTTATCACAAAAATAAATGTTAAAAATATATCTCATTAAATTAAAACCCTCTATATTAAAACTGATAATATCTAGTTGCAACAATCATTTTGATGCAAACTTGGAATCAGAACTAAAAATTACGCTGAGATGAAGAGATAACCAAAATCCAGTAAATGACAAATACAACACCTTATTAGCCTATAAAGAATCAAACAATGAGCATCATTTCATCCAAATGGGGAATTAGCATTCAGCTCACCGCTCTCTCATTTGTTACAGTTAGATAATTTTCCCTTCATTCTCGCGCGACCCAAATCGCCGCGTTTATAATTACACTTGTCCAAGCAGCTACCGTCTCAGATTTCTCACAGAGACCCCTATAAGCTCGGTGTTTAATTTCAGAATTAGGGCTTTTATGGGTGCCGACATTTTGAATCTACCAATGCATCACCTGCGTGTAGAATATGTTTGAAGGCGTTCTCCAATTGGATAATGTCAGTCGGACTCGCTATGACTTATGAGAAAGACATGGAAGATCGCGTATCGCTATTAATCAGAGAAGCGTATCGTAATTTCATGGTACCTTTAAATCTTGCATGTCTTTTAGAGTCGTAAATTTTGCATCGCGGGACCTAGTAAGCACTTGGGGGTGATAATAGAGAGAAAGACTCATGCAATATTCATATTAATACGAAGGTCTTTCAAAGTGAGATGGATGCTTTCAATTACCTTTGGAAAGGTACTAAAGTTCGATTATCGATCGTCACAGATGATAACTTTTGAGGATTACCTAAAATCTGATGCGTAAATATTGTTAGAAAATAAATTAATATTCTGCGATTATGTTTCGCTCCTAATGTATTTTGGAGATACGTGCAGAAATCTAAATTTACTGCCAAAAAGCTACATTGTGGAATGTATTAATATTTTATTGCGCGTTAAGTTAGGTAATAATTTTAAAACATAAGACTTAAGTCTGCAAAGAAAATACTGAAAGCAAGTAAGAGAAGAAAGAGAAGTTCTTTAAAGTTATTATTCTTTATTTTTCATGTGATGATAGCTATCATGTGAATCTTGAACTTCTGCTTTTTATGGAACAGTTTAAAAAAATATGAATCCTAAGCTGCATTTCTTGCTTACGTAATAATTTGTATTTTAAATCTGCGTATTTTTGGAAGGCACACTAAAATCGTATTTTAAAAAAATGTGGCAAGGGTAAAAGAAGAAACAGTTGACATGACTTCCATGTACGGAATATTAAATTATATGTATTTTTTCTTGCATTTCATTTAAACTTATTAGATTGAATTAAATCTACTTTGTCGATAGCGCATAAACTACAATAGAATAAATACACGCTTTAAAATTCACTATATTTGTTTACCATAGCGAAACTCTGGCTCTAAGTTAATTTTTTTTTGGGGGGGGAAGTAGGAGATGCAGAAAAATGAGCAATACACGCTGTCATTACACCACGAAGGTGAGAGAAATATTTCATATAGGTATTAACTGATATTTTATTAACTAATATAAGTATTAACTAATATTTGGTCATTACTACTAACAAATTGCTCTTGTGGATTCAGCTGAACGCAGACCCGATTCTCCATCCAAAAAAAATCTATCTTTTGCCGTATATAAATCAATCAGCTTCCATCCCAACACCCGCTATTGTTTCGAAACAGGATAAATGATAAGACAGCTTAAACTAAAATAAGAATTTAATTACCAGTAATGAGAAAAATAATAAGAAAGGAAATGTTTTCCTAAGATCTTCATTTGATGAAGCTTCGTTTTTACACCACGAAAGCACAAACCTTAGATATTGTCTCTTAAAGCGCATCGAAATTCTAGAAAATAAAATTCCCTTTCATGGAACAAAAGAAGAATAAATAAAAGAAATTTTTGTCACTTTAGGTGACAACTCATAGAAAATGCTGTAAAAGAATCATGCTCTGATGTAAAGCACATTTTTTTTTTCAGAAAGCTGTTGTTACATTTTATTCCCGTGGGCTGAAAAAAGATTCAGTTAAATTACGCGTGTTTACAAAATCTAAAGTCGATCGTGTCGCCTTTAACACACTAGGATTTCTTTGAACTTAACAAAAGCGGAAATCCATACGAAAACGAAAAATCCAATACTGTCACTCTAATGTGCCACAGGACCACTTCCATTTGGAGGACAGAAAATAAGGAAACTCTAAATGTAACATTATCCGACTGGGTTTAAAAAAAGAAGGAATTCTTAGTTTAAAACTAATACCAAATAGCCTTTACCTTCCCATTACTCTTCTTTTGCTGAGAAAATGGAAGAACATTTTCAGGTACAGACTAGTAAATTACATGCTTAACTTTGTCAACTCTCTCCAGAGCGCTAAAACAAGCTCCGTGTTGCAATTTCTTGTTAGAATTTACTTCGTTCTTCTATGCGAACCATTTTTCCTATCGTTTTTCAGGGATCCGTAATGGTCAGTCCTGTTGTTCGGAGTCTACTTCTGCTCATGGTGGGTCAGTCTTCAGAAAATGGTACCAGCCCAAAGGTAGTCATTTTGTAGCTTTGCTGCGTTTGTTAAGCTTGGAAAAACTGTCTTCCTTGCTGATTTTAGTTTTCTTTTGCTCAATTTTTTTTCAGGCTGTGTCGATTTCCGCCCCCTTTTCCGCTAATGCTAGGTCTTTCTAGTAATGATTTTGTTCTTTCTACACTTGGTGTTTCTATTTTCTTTGCCCTTACGTTTCTCTTTCTAAAGTGCACTCGACCGGAAGTAAAAAAAATCCTGTAAGCTCCAGAAAATGAATGGAAAGAAATGAGACCCGATTTCTTTAAATCCGAGTTTAATTGAAGTGAGCAAGTTACAACTTTGTACAAGTGCACATGTTTGTATCAATAAAAGAGCTGCCGAACTGCAAAGGAAAGATTGCTGAGATAAATGGATGTCTTGATATTTTTACTGATTAAAGGGCAAGAAAAACGCGTCATTGTAAAATAAAAAGATTAGGTAAAGAAATAACCTTACTTCGGCATAGATTTTGAATAACATTTTATCGTTTTCGTGGCCAATTTACAAGGTACTTTTTCCCTCCTTTCAGCATACTTTCGTGGTATAACAGTTAGCACACTTGCCGCATATTGGAGAGGTCCAGGATTTGAGTCCCGGAGAGGGCATTGCACGTTTTCTGCTTTCGAAAATACTAATTTCTCTAAAGTGGTGCCGCAACTAAAAAAACGGTGGTGTATGATGATTCTTCACCACCAGGATTTGGCGATTGGACCTCCTCATCCCCAATTGCCCTTTAAAAGGGGTAATATATAAGGCCTTTTCTCCCTGCATTCTGCATGCAATCGTGGTGTAACGGTAGCACACTCGGCACGTATTCGAGAGGTCCAGGTTCGAGTCTCGACGAGACATTGCTCATATTTCACGTTTCCTGCTTTAATAAAACTCTAATAACTTAACAGTGGCGCCCGAACTAAAAGGTGTTGGATGATGATTCTTCACCACTAGGATTTAGCGATTGGGTCCCGTACTCCCCAGTCGCCCTTTAGAAGGGGGAGTATAAAAGTATATATTCTCCCACCTTTCTGCATGCCTTCGCGGTGTAATGGTTAGCACGTTCAGTGTGTCCGGTGAGGGCATTGCTCATTTTTTATGCCTTTAAAATAACCTAACGGCTCTACAAATTGAACACCGATTTCTCTTCTGAAGAAAAGACAATTTTGCGCAAAATAGGAGAGCACAAACATCGACTGAACTTATGACATATCGATAGAATTTTATTCAAAATCTGCACCAAACTAAGGTTACTGTTTCGTCTCATTTTAAACTTGTTATCAAGCAAAATATGCCATTTTGAGTCAAGTATTGAAAAACATATAATGCAATGAGATTTATTTAAATAATTTATGAACTTTGCATTCATATGCAACTTTTTCCATGCCTTGCTCATTTTAAAAAAGAATCTCTCTAGCTTATAGGTTGTATATTTTAAAATAAGAAAATGTGAATGCCATTTTAATAAATCTTTTTAAGAGAAAAAGGAATAACCGTATCCTTGTTTTGATGGGACTAAGAAGTCTTACCTTTAGTTTTGAATAGAAAAACCCAGAAAATTGTACTTTTAATAAAGGTTTATTCGAGGTATAATTTACCACTCTGAAACCCTTTGAAACGGAGTTTGATCATAAGATGAAGTAGCTTAGTGTTCGTGCTCCTTCCGTCCAAAAAAAATTGAACCATTAAAAGCACCTTAATTAGGTGCTCCTATGAAAAGCTGCAATATCCGGTTTTTTTAAAGATATAATTTCCATGAGAATCAAACTCAATTTTTAAGGAAATGCATGGCCTATAATTAGAGGTGAAAATATTTGCGATGTATTTTAAGTGAATATCAACGAAAAATTTTAAATATGAAAATTCCTTTTATGTAAGAAGCATTTTGACAATGAAGAATATTTTATTATAAAATTCATTAAAGAGTAGATATAGCAGTATATAAGAAGCTAACGCAACTAACAAATCAGCAACTCCTTAAAATAAAGTTGCAAATTCACATAAAATATATAAAGAAAAGAACATTTGAGAATCCATAACAAAATACAGACTCAAGCTTCTACTTAAGACAAATACGTCGAAATTTTTTTCCATTTAGTTGCAATACATAATCATCAAGAATATCAACATTTCTTTCGAATAAATCCTGATTGCATATTTTCTTAAAATACCAAGTAATTAAAAATAAAGACCAATCGAATTGGGACTTATCCTAAGCTAATCTTCTGAGATTATCTTTTCATTATCATCTACAAATATAGTTGACCTTTTTCAGTATCAAAAATATGCATGTAGAGTTGTGATGTATCTGTGAATAACAGTTTTTGGTTCATATGCTTTACGTTCAGCAAGATTACCGTGGCAATAAAGTTTTCATAAACTGCCACATATTTCTCTTTCAAAACTGCAGTAAGGATAATGAATCCACTGCTAATCTAAAACAAATACTTTTGTGAGTTTATTTCTTCTATGCCCTAATTTAATTTCGAAGATAATAATTAAAATCTGAAAGATTTCAGATTTTAAATTACGTCCAAAGGCGCGTTTTTTTAACGTTTCGTGTGCTACCTTTTTTTTATTAAATATCATGTACTACGTACTCAAACCATAATTTATTGTACAAAATCTATATCGCACTAACATTATAAAATGAACATATCTTTAGAATTTCCGTAAGTCTCGTGCGCTGGAGATAAAAATGTTTTTTTTCCGTACAGTGTTGCCATTGCTCGCTTTGACATC
>KK115845.1:655576-674870 GCA_000611955.2 Stegodyphus mimosarum | reverse complement strand
CACTGACACTAAGGACTAGTGACCAGCCGGTTGACACCTGTGAGGACGACAAAGTGCCTCCCGTTTAACTGAAGCGGAGGCCAAAGCAGTGTGTTGGGGACAGTACCTCGCCCCTCAACTACCAGGACCCTCTTTTCCAGTGACACGGGTCTCCACGCACGGCAAACACGTGGGCAGTTTTCTCGTCACTCAAGAACCAGAGACAAGGGCTGTTCCAGTCTCTCATAACGAGCCCCAACCTCCGAAGAGGAGAACCACAAGGGAGAAAGAAAGGAAGAAAGCTTCAGCTCAGAGCAGAGGAGACGGGAAAGAGGATAGATCACTGGGGCTCCAGGATTGTGACACCCGTCTCACCAAGAAGGTGATCCCCTGAAGGGCTAGGGCACCTCGGGATTGCCACACCCGTACTCACAAAAGTGAGCCCCTGAGGGGATTCGCAGTAGGATTACGTCATTCAAAATTCGATGGCTCTAGGTTTTATCACAATGCGAGAAACATGCATACATTTATGCAGATTTTTCATTTTTTAAACTTTAATGCAGAGCGATAACATTTAGTGGCAACAATTTGAAAAGTGAATCGGGCATTCAGAGTGAATCAACGCAAAATCGCAAAACGAAAGTAATAGTCCTTCGGGACTAAATCCCTTTGGATTAATAAATTTAATTAATCGAGTCCTATAAGTGCTACAAAAAATGGAAGGAGGCATCGATGGCAGTTGCCATTTCATATGACGCTTTTGTCTATTTCTTATATAACTTTGTACATCGAGTAATTCTGTATGATTTTTTATATCTTTAATATGTTTCTCTATCGTCAAAGTAGGAAAAACTTCATCAGTTATCTGTCAACGCTTTCTAGATAAAATGTAAGATCTTGAAGTTTGGCGCTATAAATAGTCACGCTAAATGAACTTGCCAAAGCGAACAAAAATTGGCAACGATAATCGGTGCAATGTAAGTAACTGTCTAGTACTATAGTTTAAAAATCTGGCTGTACTTTCTTCTGCAAATCCGAATGAGAAAATGAGATCAGCCGACTAATGTTGTAACGTTCTACTTTCCTGCTGTTGTGTAGAACCTTGAGAGATAACGATTGCACTGACGAAGGGTCAAACTGCCCTTTATTAAACTCTTTAACTTATTTACAATGCGTCAACTTGGCGCTAACATATTACGCCTGAACTTGGGCGGTAACTGAAACTGTACGATCAAACTTAAAATAAGAAATATTCACAAATAGTAGAATTACACTGCAGGGCTCATATAATCCTGTAGCCTACAGCGCGTAGAGAAGTCTAGTGGCCGCAAGATACTAGCGCTTAAGCCACGTCAAAACCAGCAGCACTGCTAAAGAGAAGTTTGCGTATAAGCAGGCACGGCAATATCCCGGACTCTGTCTACTGGAACGTCGATATTTAACTTATTCTTCTACTGGTAGAATTTGCATTTCTTGTGCGAGCTACTAACTTTAAATATTCTGGCACTGACAATTAGGGGAATAAAGGCTTATAGGATAGTAACTTAAAATGAAAATTAGCTGATTATTTAAAATAAATATAAATCCCTACAACGTCATAAACCGTTACAAAAGATAAAACTTCTATAACTTCCTCTAGGTACATGATTCTATTTTGCACCTAAATACATAAATTTATCGATTCGACTTTAGCGTTCTCATCTGATGAAGTACACATGTACATTCCGATCTTCAAAACTGCAAATTTTCCTTGTATTGCGTCAATTCTCAAGGCTAATCTTTGTCCGCTTTCCGATTAAAAGGTGTTATTTGTTGAACATATATCAAGAGAATCGACGCTACTCAAATTCTAAAATCACTTATACCTTATGAAAGAAATAGTCACTTATGAAAGTAAATATTTCCCGGCAGATTAATTAGTATTTATTAGAAGATGATATAAATCACCCTCAATGGTAAACAAATCTCAGTTCGACACTTAATATGGTTTTTAGTTTTGTTGAACTAACTGTGTGGTATAATGAACCGAGAATAAACAATTCGAATTTAGAAAATCAAATATTGAAATAAGTACACTGAAAACTCCCTTTTAAATGTTATTATGTGTTACTAAACCAATGGATGTTGCCCGCAGGTTCTGATTAGGCTCGTGAGTAACAAGGATTATTCCAGGTTTGATTAACAGGAATTTTCCCTAAGGTATTTATATGAAGATTCGTTTAAGATTTACAGATTAAGCATTCAAGGAATCTTTTGTAATCTTATTTCAAGGAATGATGGCATATCATTCATGATGATCATGCGCAATGTTTAATCCCATCATAATTGGGAAATAAAATTTATCGAACATAATCTTAAAACGAAACAACTAATAGCTTGATTGCTAAATACCTAAATATACATGCATTTAAAACTTTTGTATTCAAGCTTATTTCTGTATGTGTTTGCAAGGAGTTTGACTACGTTTGCTCGAATGCATTGTCAAACGAGAGTATTAAGTACGAGTCGAGAATCATAACCACATACAGCAAAAGGACATCAGGGATCTAATGACACCTTTTTAAATTATAAAAAGGCTAAAAACTTCTATAATACTTCGAACGTGGTGTCATGTAGTCCTTAGATAATTTCAACAGAAAATTTATACTATAGTACTTTTTATGCAGACTCGCATTAAATCATAAGTCTTGCTGCCCATCTTCTATGTGACAACATTTGAAAACATTACAAAATTTGGACACAAAAACAAAAAGTATTTAGATGTCTAAAATAAGCTAAAAACTGTATTACTTAAAAATATCCGAGTCATACACAAAGGCATGAGTTTTATCTTCCGAATTAAATACTTTAATAACTGTCATAACTAAATGACGTTTTCAGATTACTTCTATACATAAAGCACTCCAAATGTTCTAGCATAGTTTTAATGAAATAAGAGTATAGTTCGGCCGTCTCAAACGCAACCTTGGCTGGCATTCTGCCAAGACACATAGACTCGTCCAAAAGGGGCATTATTACTTGCTGCGATGTGAAAGGTCACGAGACATTCTTCTCTTCCCCGGATAGAGAGAAATTATTTGCTCGAGAGAAAGAAGGTTCCCATGTTTCCCCCCTATTTTGAGAACAATTCGGTCAGAAAAGCGCATGCGTGTTTGTGTTCATGGTCGCGAATGAGGCGGTCGAACTATATCTAGATCCAAGATGTCAAAGAGGGAGCGAAAGAGATTTCACATTTCTTGCGTTCTGTTTTTGTTTGCAACGAAAAGAATCCTAATGAAAAAGAATGCCAGATTTCTCAGATTATTCTATCAGAAGATTCTGTTATTAACTATTGTGTTAATAACACAGTTATTAACTACTGTATATCATTAACTATTGTGTTATTTCCATAACAGCTCTGCAAAGTAAATTAACTAATTAGGCATTCTTTAGGCTGCGATTTAAACTGCAATTCGAGTTATACCAACTCTTATCTCAGAAGAGCCTCTCTACAGTTTCGTTCCAAAATTAAATAAATTGGCAAACAGGAGGGTAACCCACTCTGCTAACAGCTTTTTTTTTAAAACAGTAAGACTTTGCAGCGTACAATTAACGCCATTCACAAATGAAACAGAAAACAAGAGTGATGTAAACGTAAATTACTATGATCGTTTAAGAGCTGGTGAACACACTTTGCACAAAGAGTCTCAAGAATAAAAATCATGCACGGCTTCTTTTTTTTAATGCACAGAATCTCTTCACTTCCCTGATAATTTTTAAATGTGCTTAACTTCACATTCTTAAAATTAATTCTTAATAAATACTGAATATTGTGAGTTTCCAAAGTTAAATTCATTATTGAGATTAGTTATTTCTCTTTATCTTCTCAGCATTCATAATTCTCAACGTGCTATAGATTTACTATCTTCACTGTAAAATAAATGACTGTTAAAAGATAAATTAAAAGACACGTAAATAATGCAAACGAAAATAAAGGGTTAAAATTGAGGAAATTTGACCCAACCGTATTCGTGAGTTATGACATAAGCCCTGATTTTCTTAAGTGGAATATATGGCTGTAGCTTTGATGCGCATCTAGATACACAACATTCAATCTTCATCAGTATCGTGGCACGATGGGATTTCTGTGATCCACTGATACATCGGTGGGGTTTAAACGCTAATCAGTTACCGATGCAACCCGAAGCCTTTCAAGATGCGGGCGAATATTTCATTTCGATCGAGCTCAGCCATGTAATCATCCGCAAAAGTTTATTGCAAGCGCAAAAGTGGTATAACTCCAAATATCTATAGGTTTGCTTATTGAAACTAGAAGTTATTAGGAATTTGATTGACTGAGTTTTAATGATTCAGCATCATCTGTGCCACCAATAAACTGAATCTCTAAGTCATACTGCAAAACATTTCTTGTAAAACTCCACATATATTGTTGTCAAAGTGTAACTCCTCCTTTTAACTTCATTTTTTCTATTTTTTACTTCAAAAGGGACTATTAATTTCGAGATAGGATTTTATGTCAGTTCACTTTAACCGGCGAATTACTATTTAAATTGTTGCCACTAATTATTGTTACTTTGTACAATTTTTAAGACATTAAATAATGAAGAATTTTCGTGTATATATGTATTCTCCTCGTACCGTGAAAAACAACAGTACAGTTTGTACAGCCACCAAATTTTGAATAACGTAGTCCAGTTGCAGAGTCATTAGGCTTGTTTTTTGAAAGCAGGAGTAAAGCATGCATACTGTAGAGACATTAGGTTATTTCGAAGCAATAGAGATGAAAAATAAGCAAAGCCCTTGCCGGGACTCAAACCACGGACCTCTCGAATACGCGGCGAGTGTGCTGACCACTGCACCACGAAGACAGGAGAAATACATTATATACTCCCCTTTTTAAAGGGAAAATGGATATTAGGGGACACAATTGCCAAATCTTAGTAATGGAGAATCATCATCCACCAAAATTTTGAACTTCAAATCTGTTTTATTATTTATTTCATATTTTGTAACGTTTTAATGAGTTTTTGATTACCAATGCAGCGAAGTGAGCAGTGGTAGATAAGAGTATCATTCATGACTACTTGGCTGGCCCAAATCTTTTATTGGAGGGTTTGGACGAGAGAATGTATGTCATTGCCCAACAATAATCCTTGCCAAAATTGATGGAACATGTACCAGCAGCTATCTGCAGCGAAATGGTATTGCAGGATGATGGAGTGTCAACTCATTCCAGTATTCAAATGCGTGACCACTTGAACGCTACTTTCCAGACCAATGGATTGGCCGATGTAGACCTATTGCTTGATCCAAATACTCACCCGATGTCCTTTCTAGATTCCTTTTTACGTTAACATCTTAGCTATGTAACGCATGAAATTCCCAAATTCCCATTGATTCCGGTGAGGATCTAGTTGCCAGATTTACACTCGCTGCAGCAGATGGTCAGGAAGTGCTTGGTATTTTCCAGAAAACACAGTCATCTTTGCATGAACAATGCGAAATATGCATTATGTGCGGTGTCGACATTCAAAGAAGTTTTTAAAAAATTTCATTATTTATTTAATGACGTTGTAAATTTAATGTGATTATTTATTTAATACTAGCAATTTTGATTTAATGATTTTAAGCACTTGTTCACATTTTATTTTATATTGCTCTGTGTTAAATAGTTTTGCTCGTATTTTTGTGCCATTACTCTTCCTGTGCAGCGAAAGAAGGCGTAGATTGAGGCACAACGAAAGTACAGTCTGGTAATTAATATATATAGATAAAGAAGAATGTCTCTGTGTTTGTTAGCGATTAACTCAGTCGTTACTATAGCTATCGTCACCAAACTTTCTACAATTCTTTTCTGGGTCCCCGAAAAGGTCGACGTCCAGTTTTTCAAAAAAAAAAAGAAATGAAAGCTAAAATTAGAGATATTAATTAAAAATGCTGAAAACGCTAATTTTTGCCCTCATTTTTCTGAATGGCAACAGTCTCGGACGCTGGAGACAAAACTCTGCTTTATGGCGAGAAGTGTTGCCACTGCTCGCTTTCAAATTGTAGCGTTTGTTAATAAGAAATTTCGAAGTTTTACGATGGGATAAAAATAGCATTGCCAAAACATTAAATACATTATTCCCGATTCCAAAAATTCGTGGGAAGCCATTTCGACGATTTCCAACTTCCTATGACTTTAATCAAATATTAATTAAAACAGTCTCGCCTGTTGGAGACAAAAATGCTTTATTTCGAAAAGTGTTGCTACTTTTCGTTTGTTAACCAAAAATTTGTAAATTTTACAAAATCTACATAAAGAAGAATGTCTGTTTTGTGCGTTTTGTTTGTTTGTTCATGTTACTGATTTCTGATCAATTATGGTAAATTTTTTGCTACATTTAATCGACTAAAATTGAATATAGGTGAAATATTGGATGGAACTTGAACTTTTACTACCAATTGATTAGAAAGACGAAATCATCAAAAACTGCGGGCCGTTGTTGCTGATACAATGAGAGAGAATTAGTTTATTTTTCTATCGAAATTTTTATGTGGGTTCCATATCGCGTCAGCCTGAAAAATGTATGAGTATGAATCGTAATTTTTGCATCATTATTAGAGAAGGATTACAGCGGTATCGCTCCCTCTATTGTTAGATACATTACTCTCAATCTAACTTACCTGCCATCAGGTACCTCTACTAGTACCTTAATGAATGACATACAGTTATATCAGTACACAAAATCACATTACGTAGTAAATCATATTACATATACAAAATCATATACAGTAAAATTCCTTAAGACAAGACTATGGTATATGAAACCATGGGCCATGTGTCTAAGACATGTGTTAAATATGAATCTTTATTTATGTTTTTAGAAATGATAATTATTTCAGTGATTGTGTACGAGAATAAGTGATCGTCGATTATATGTTATGTTATATACGTGTAAAAGGAAATCAGCATAATGTTCGTATCTCTTGAAACTTTGGGACACATCATTTTTATCTCTTGACTTACAAGAAAGGTAAATGTATAATGAAAACTTCGACGGAGAGGTAATTACTTATTTTTGACAGGTGTAGATCGATTTTAATCTCGTATAATAAGCGTTCATTATTAGGAAATTGCAGAACGCAACTACAGTTAAAGCACAATGGCTTCCAAAGAAATACAGTTATCATTAATAGCTATTATAGGCTTAAGAAGACATTAATTCTTTCTCTCACGAGATTCTTAGAAAACATATTTTCTTTCTAAATAAAAAACTGATATTTAATTATTGATTTGTAATTCATGGTTCCGATTTCTTTGTAAAGATAAAAACAGGCGTCAACTCTTACGAACACTCTGAGAGCATTTGATTCATGCAAAGGATCCAGGAAGAAAATAATCAGATCTCTTAGTATTTTAAATTAGTTTCGGCTTCTTGTATCAATAAAACAAGTATCAAGAATATAACTGTTTACGAAGTATAATCCTCGAGCAAGATTGCAATTTCCATACTTTGTTTTTTTGTATTAGGTTCTTCCTAATCTATCTCTCGGGGACTGGTTTTTCTTCAGGAAAACAATGTTTTGTTGATTCTTTAGTTTTCTCTAGGGCTTCTCAACGCTCGAACATAAAATTTAATTGATTCGTTGAAGTAATTATTTGATACTTACACTCAGAAGTGCACCGGATGCTTCGGCGTAAAAACTAATGAGTTGGAAAATAATAACAAAAATGTTATGTTCTACGGATCTGCAATAATTTTTTCTTACATTCTTGGAGTTTTCTTCTTATTTGTTTCAGTTCATATTAGCGGCATGGAATTAATTGAAGAATAGCAATGCATTAATTTATTGTTGCTAATCATGCAATAGATATGTTGAATTTCGAGGAGTTGATCATTATTTAGATATGATCATACATACAAAAAGTTATCCACTTGTGAATCTGATTGGAGTACAAAACTAGCTCTTCATATCGTTGGCTAAAACTAGAATGCTAATTCAATCTTCAGATAAGATTACAAAACAAGAAATAGGAACGCAATCTCTCTCATATCTATATCGTATCGCAACCTAGTGTTGTATCTAATCGTAAGCTGTATCGTAGCAATACCCTTTGAGAAGCATTGCAATCTTAATAACATTTTTTTTTATATTATAACACTGCTATGGGTAAATTCGTAACATTAAAACTTATTCCATTTTCACAGTTAGGTTTTCGTGTTACGAACTGATAATTCCTTACTGCATAAGCGAAAAACTTTTCATGAGATACATAATTTATTGCCAAGGCTAACTAAAACTGCAATTATTCACCGATATTTATTGCCAAGCCTTAATAATATCGTAATTATTTATTTCATCATTCATTTATCATGATAGCGATGAATTTATGATATGCATGAATCCAGTATCTATATATCTTCGCTTTTCTTTGTAACGGTATGCTGTACATTTGCTCTTCATTTAACAAAATAACTTATTTTGCTTTTCCTGCCATCAAAAATATGATTAAGAAAGAAAAAGAAGGACAAGGAAAATCATCTATGCTATAAACAAAATGAATATATTTGAACGTTGAATGAGTACACAAAAATAGTTTATTATATCTAATTTTAATCAGAAGAAACTTTTAGCAGTCTTTCGATCGTTGATAACAAAAGGCTATGAAGTAATTAAAAACAAAATATATCCAAAAATATTTACAGATACTTGATAGTTTGTAAATACTTAACATTTTTACTACAGCAAAAACGCACGTAAGCGTAGATGTACACATTCATGCCTCTAATGCAATTTTTAAATTTAACTTTTTATTTTAAGAAATATCTGAACATTCCAGAGGAAAGAAGAAAAAAGCGCAAAGAAGAAATAAAAGGCAGTTCTATGTCTCTCGTTCTACTGGGCCGATTAGCGAAAGTCAACTTGCGTTTTTCATGTCTCGAAAGCGCGACTTAGGATATGTATTAGATTTATATATACCATTATTCTAATATAGGTATTTTGACACAAATAGGACTTTTTATGAAATGACATGCCAATTTTTCCCCATATTTCGATTCTACGATTTGAATTAAGCCAAACTACTAAGTTTTCTAAAAATCGCAAGAGTAGTTTTTAAAAAATTATTTCTCAAAATTTTAGCTCCTGAATGTTAATTGAATTTGATATATATTTATTAACATCTCTTTTTTTTATTAAACTTACTTGATTTCTTCTTACAGAATTCAAAATTTAGACTTAATACAAATATAAGTCGCCCATTCTTTATGATCTATTATTAAAATTTATATTTTTAAATATTTTTTATAAATGTTTCAGAAAATTTTTTGTATTATAACCAATAAAATTTTTAACATCTTCTTAAAGTAGATGCATTTCTAAGCATACCTACAAAAACTTAAGAGTTTTTAACTCAAAATCTCCTAACATATACGTGAATTTAGATTTTGGTGCGTTTTGACATTTGGCGTATTTAATATAAGTGATAATAACGAAAACGTGGCTTACGCACTTTGTTAAAATTATTTGAAGGAATGAACGATGGACTTTTTTTTCGCTCATGCATCAATGAAAAAAAAGAAAGTAAGTAGGTTACTATAAATTAAGAATTCCGCCAAGTGAATTATTCTTGGCGCAAACGGAAAAGATGCGGCAAGATAAATTTTTAAATTTCTCCAAAAATTTCTCACTAGTTACAAAATTTAAAATCTAGGCAAAATTTGTCTCGCGGAATCGAAGTATGGGAAAAATATGATATGCTATTTCATAAAAAGTCCGATTTTGTTTCAAAATACCTATGTTGGAATAATGCTACACATAAATCTAATATATATCCTAAATCGCGCTTTCGAGACATGAAAACGTAATTTCAATTTCGTCATTCAACCCAGTAGAACGGGAGATAGTCTCTCCCCCCGTTTTTTTGTGCAGTGCACATAATTATCATTATTTGAATTAATGATATCAGATATTTTTCATAACCGTTCACAAAATATAGATAGCTTTTAGAACTCTTAATAAAATATTGGAATTATATTATTTTCTGTAAAGATGCGAATCCACTCTCTAAAAAATTTTTGTTACACAAGGTGTTTCAGGAAATAGGTTACAAACTTTCAGAAGAGTCAAAGTGCACCTAGACGACAGATAATCGCATAGCAAAGCATGGTCGAAAAGGCTTTCCCGGCGCGGTAGTAACAATACAAAACAGAATAAAGGAAGAACATGAACAGAATGAGGAAGCAAGTTGGTTATACTTAGTACAGCAGAATCAAGACATAAGAACAAAAAATATACAACCATCCTCATCAAAGAATGTGTTCGAAATTACGACCCTGGACCTTGATGCAGGATTGAGATCTCTGGCGCATTGAAGATCGGATGTTCTGGAAAATACCGGGCATGTACCAGACTTCCCCAGCAGCTGCCACGATACGTACAACAAGTTCCCCAGCACTTCTAACGGTGATTCCATACATCAATATCTTGACACACACCCCCCCCAGAGGAAGTATTAAATCCAAGTGAGGTGTGACGATCTTGCTGGCCAATGCACCGGAACACTCCGACCCGTATTGAGGACACGTTTCGAGCATAATTTCGAACACCTTCATTGATGATGATCGTCTATTTTCGTTCTTATTTCTTGATTTCTGTTGTCCTAAGCATAATAAACATGTTTCCTCACCCGGTTCATATTCTTCCTTGGTTGTGTTTTGTGTCGTCCCTACCGCGCCACGAAAGCCTTTTCGCCCATGCATTGCCATGTGATTTTCCATCGTCTTGGTATACTGTCTCTCTCTCTCTTGAAAGTTTGTAACCCATTTGCTCAGACACCTTGTACGTAATATCTAATAATCTTTGTTTGTAACCTCTCTGCAGAAAAATCATAAAATTGTTCAGGTAATTGACAAGACACAATTTAAAACTTTCTTCCCCCTATCTGGTCTTAAACTTGTGGGGTTTTACTTATCTAATTCCAAAGTTCTGTCTTAGAAATCCAGGAACACTAGAAAGTGAATAATCGCTTAAGTGCGTGAATAAACACGTAAGTCTTACGAAGGGTTAACTACCCTTTATTTTTCAGAACATTTACAATCAGTTCCTACTTGGAACTTACACAAAGCCTCCACTTGGGCTTGAACTTAAATAACTATGAAATTAAACTAAACTAGCTTAAATAAGCTACTTGAAAGGCTAAGCTATCAGAAATCTAAGTAGCCGAAGCTATCAGAAATCTAAGTAGTTGGCCCCTAAACATTAATTTAATCGACGAAGCCAAGCAAGGGCCTAAAGTATGGTCGAGCGTAGTAGCTCAGAGAGAACGTAGCCAAAAGGCAAACGCGCGCTAGTCAGGAAATCAGACACTCTCTGTAGAAGTCGATGAAGCATCGACTTAAATAGCACTCTTCCTCATTTGCATTCACTGCGTTTCTAAAATTACTGTGGCAGGAAATTGTAAGCTTAAGTTAGAATAAAATAGGAAAGAGACAAAACTTAAAGTAGCTGTTAATAAACTTAGGCTAAAACCTTACAAACTGAGAAGATAACAGATTCTGATCTTTAGAACTTACTTTTCGAGTCTTTAGACACGCATCGGATTAAATTGCTTCGGTTTTCTAAAACCGGCTCACTTAAATTTGTACCTGATGACCTCTTGAATAAGTATTCTTCTGCTTAAATTACTAATTGTGAATATTTCATTTTAATGACAATTAACGGTATTATAATAATTAACAATTATTATCTTAAAATTTAACAGTGAAATACAGAACGCACTTATGAATATCGAAAAAATTATATATTAAACAGCTTGCTTTCAATGAATAGTTTATTGATAAACATTAACGAGATAGCAGAGTTTGTATATAAGAAAATATGTCAGCATCTATATGAATAATAAATTGCCCTTATGAGTAATTTCGAGGATAAAATTAATTCTCTTCTTTTCAAACGCATTTTTACGGCCTTAAATGTTCAGTTTAATCCTTCATTTTCTAAGAAAATTATTACACACATTAAAACAGGCATACGCTTTAAATATTGTGAGAAAGGCTTGAGAGAGTGATTTTCCTTTGCTTTACATATTTGACGAACTGGGCAATATTTTAAATACATGCCGTTCTCTCAAAATAATTCATTTTGAAATTTCATTATTTACAAAATTCAAATTCAAATGGTTTTAATATCTGAAATGCACGCTTTCAGTCATCAAATCTAAACACTGTTTCTCTCAGAAATGAGAACGTATTAGCTCACAGTAAAGCATTTTGATTTGATATTTGCACGGCATCTTGTTTTATGCGCCGTTAGTAAGAAGTAACAAATAAAGAAACTAAGAATTCAAACGTGTCTTCCAGCCAATATAGCGTTTAGTGACTTTATAATTTCACTAATCAAGAAGTAAATGCAAACTTTATTATTTGAGTCTTATATAAGAAAAATTCAAAGGTTTGGCAGGGTAGCAATGAAAATCATGTTTCCCATATTTGCGCAATAATTCAGATTTTTGAAAAATAATGTCAGAGAGATTTTTCAGGCTCTAAAGTTTAGCTATTCACACATGAAAGTAAGTTAAGCGTATGTAACCCAATTACATCGCATAATTTTTCAAATTAATGAAGCTTTAGAGCAACATTGCGCTGTTAATTACTTCGGGTGAATCAACTGACAGGCCATCAATTGATAATCGATATTACGATAAAAATCGGTCACTTCGACATGGCGATTAATCTCAATATCAGCGATCCTTTTAGGAGTCGATTTTTACCCTCATCTAAACAGAAGTTATAATTTACATCATAAACATCTGAGGTGATAACTAAAAGCAGCTTCGAAGCAAAATTTAAATTATTAAAATATTAATTTTTAATTGTGTATGGTTTAAAACAAGTAAACGATACCATTATTCTTTCTCGGAAGTATGAATCAATTGTATTGCAAGAATGTACGCATAAATTGCTTATTAACTCTCTGAAGGTCTATCCTTCAAACGACCACAACTGCCCGAAACAGCAGAGATTGTGATGTTGTTTTCTTCCCTCGCCCTAAAGTAAGCAGCAGCAGGTGCAGTTTACCCAAATGCATTGTATCAGTTTATTGCAGATAGCTTATCCTAATAATCTAAAGAAGCTTCTTTGTTAGGAAGTAGAAAGGATGTCATTTGAAATCTTCATACCTCTTTCTCCGTTAATGGACGGAGAGGGGAGGAAACGGACGGGACGGGTAATGGATGGGAAACAGAAGGCTTCGGTTTTCTGAGGGTTAAGCCCCATAAATTACTTATTTTTTGCGCTTGGTGCATATATCCATGACTATTAAGTCAGAAATCTTATATTTATCTTTTATGATGGAAAATAAAAGAACATGAAAATTTAAAAACGGAACTACTATAATTGTTAACTGAAGATTCAAAATTAGAGAAACGTTTGGTTAAAAACTATATTAAAATTGATAATTAAATGTATTTTTGATTAATAATTAGATTAGAAGGCTGCAAAATTGTGATATTCATACTTGATAGAAAAATTCGTCTCGCAGTTGAACTTATAAATTCAGAAACGTTTATGGGATGTTCAACTCTGTGACGATAATAAATTCAAAATAATTATATAGCATTCAAGAAATAAATATTATTGCGCATAGTTAATCAAAAATTGATTAAGTTAGAAGGGCAATTTTATTTTTCTTACAAAAAAGTGAAGTTTTAAAAGATTATAATATAGAAAAAATGAATCATGAGATGAGGCATTTTTAAATTCTAGTGACTATAAATTATTACAAATACATTTCTTTCTTTACAGAGAAGAGAAAAATTACAATTTATTTTGAAATTTAACATACATTTTTCTTTCAGTCTCCATTAATCAGGACATTTTTCCCATTTGATTTTTCAATTTAAAATTCTAAGACTAGTTTACAAAACAAAAGGCTTGAGGCAAAAGTTCTTAAGGAGAAACTCCCCTTACGTTTTTTCTACATAGCAGATATTAGTGATGTGGATTAATAAAGTATTTCATGTAAATTGATTTTTTTTCATTTAAGGTTATTTAAACAAAAAAATAAATTTCACCGTTTTGTGCGCTCTACGCTCATATTTTTAATTAAATATAAAACTGTGTATTTTAAACGATTTTTTTCGGAGGGGGGGGAGAAGAAACTGAGAGAAGAGAAACTTTAATAATTATTTTCAGCTACAAAATTTTAGCTAATTAATGCAGTTAAATTATTTATCAATTTGATAAGCAAATGTATGAATAAGATGCATATTTAAATATTTATATTTCTTTTTATGCTTTTATAACAGAAAATATATGCAACACTCTTACTTTTAAAACTATAAAAATTTGTACTTATCTTGACAACATCTCCGATCAACAAGAGTGAGAGACAATTGCCCAGAATTGGATTTTTTAAGAAAGTTATTGAAAAACTTATCAACGAAGTTTAAATTTAAGTCTTACGTATAATTTTATAATTTTAAAACTTAAAATTTCAGAATTATATAACATTTTACACATCAGTAGAAGATCTGGAAGCTGCAGACACGAACCCAGTTTGCGCTTAGTCATATGTTTATGGGAGAAGTTTCTTCAACCGGCTAACTAGAACATTCTCGAATTTTTTGGTCTATTGTTATCGCGTCAGCACATGCTTCTTCTTCGTCATTTTCACCCTTGAAGTAGAAGAAGATGGTTCTATTCAAACCTTCAAAACTAGTCCTGCAAATTTATGCAATTAAGGATGATTCTTGTTCAGTATTTGCAACAGCTTTTTTTTTTTTTTTTTTTTTTGTTTATTTTAGTTAAGTAGGCGATATTTTTCTGTAAAGACTAATGAGACGTAAGAGTTTTCTACAGATTTTATAATTACAGTATCAGAATTAGATTCAGTTTCAATAAAATCCAGAGCTATGAAATTACAGAATAAATAGAAAAATATACATATTCGGTAATAAATTTATCTGCGCTTTATATTATTAATCGAATGCGTTTACATAAAATAAAACCTGGCATTAAAAAAACTTTTTTGTGTTTTTTTTTCTCTATCGCTTTCTACCTTTCACTCCATTTTTTAAAATGTTTCTGACTCCGTTATAATACAAGTATAAATACTTTAATATTATTAAAAAAAAACTGAAAGTTTTCCGGTTTTACATTAACCCCAAAAGGGGCATTTTTTAACGTTTCGTGTGATACCTGTTATTAAGCATCATGTTCTTTGCACTTAAACCATAAAATTCAATTCCACAGCAATATCACAAACTAATATAAAAATAATAATATCTTTAGAATTTCCGATAAACAACCTCGCGCGCTGGAACTTTTTTTTCCGTATACTTTTGCCATTGCTCGCTTTGAAATCGTTGAGTTTGTTAATCAAAAAATTCGTTAACGTTTATAAAATATGAAATAGATAATAAAACAAATTGCAAATTTGGAGTTCTAGATGCCCATATTCTAGTGGAGGACTATGTTAATCAAAATTTGATGTCTTTAGGTACCGTTGTTTTTTGGCAGTGCGAGAAATATACATACATTCATGCAGATTCTTCATTATTTAATTTCTTTAAATATAATGCAGGGCTCTAATATTTAGTGGCAACAATTGGAAAAGTGAAACGCCGTTTATAGAGAACCAACGTAAAATGCCAAAACGAAATTAATATCCCGTCTGCCTTCTGGGAAAATTTCGCCTTTGGGCTGAAACTATTTTTACTGATGTTTGTTGTAAATGCCTATGCTTCTTTATTTTATAAATTAAACATAATGCTTTGCAAGATTATTTCTTTTAACCAATCCTAGCAAAACTTGTAAGGATTTTAAGTTTTACTAATGTTTATTTTATTTTAAACCTTTACTATCCTCTCTTATTTTTCTTTTCCGGCCATAATAAGCGCGAATAGATTTAGTGTATGCAAATGAGGTTGCAAACTTTAGAAGTACTTAAGACATGGCTTTTAACCAATACAGTAGTAAAAGAGATAATTTCTCGCGGCCTTTACCACGCGTGTGATGTTCCTTATCTGCCTTTAAGGTCAGAACTCAGTCCTCGCTTATATTTGAAGACGTAATGTAGTCTTTGCATTCTACTCACTACATAGGTAGTATTAAAGGGCCAATCTTCGCGTTACTAGTCTCTGTAAAGCGTCTTAGTTCTTATTAACTTAGTCTATTTTCTTATTTTCTACGTTCTAGACCAAAAGTATTGGTCTTTGTATCCCGGATGCTATGAGAATAAAGGGTCAATTTAACCATCCTTACCTTTGTTTTACTTTCTACACACCCGCGAACATAGCTTTGAATAAGCTCCCTGTTCTGACTAAGGACTCCAGTTATGTTTGCAAAATCAACCAGAAGGACAGCAGTCCTGATAAGCTGTCAAACAAAACGCAGTGGCAATGGTTACTAATAGAACTCAATTTGATTTTTTTGTCATATGACATGGTTACGGAAACAAGTTTGGAATTTTTTATTTGACTTTACGCAATTGATAGCCTTCGATGTGGGTTCAATACTTTATTTCATAAAGGAGTAAGAATCTGTATAAGTTTTTTCATTCAATTAAATTATCGTCAGTCAATTTAATGGAAAGAAACAAACCTTTGTTCGCCCGATCTTGCTGTCTTTCATACATTAAGTAAATCTAATTTCAAATGGCAATATTTTGAATCGTTTCATAAATCCTGAAAGTCCATTAGATTTTTCACTAATTTAAAAACTATGCCAGGGCTGTACTTGACATATTGCTATGCCAAGGAATATAAAATACTAGAAAGAAATATAAGTAAAAGGCTAAAATCACTAATAAAAGCTGCGTACTTCAAATTTCAATCAGCAAAAACAGCAATAGCAGATATGAATTCATACCTAACATTTATTGATGCACTTTATTCACAATTCATAAAACAACAACTCTTTCTTAATTATTCTTTACCTTCCTTCTGTAATACATCTTGATCTTAAAATGTACCATTTTCCCTCACATTTATTTCTTAAAACTTTCCTACAATCAATATTTTTGTCGCGAACACTACACTGATTCTAATTGAATAATGATAGAATTTCAAGCTACGACAAGTTCTTTACTCTTTAGTTCAAAATCCATTTTCCGGTATTATAACGTAAATGCCGTATATTCAACAAAATGTCACTCAAAACGCACAGGAAGCACCTCACTGGAGAAGCACAATTTAAAACGACAGATTATGAAATTCTAGCCTTCAAGCAGTGTCTCTTAAGTAGAATATAATAGGCAAGGTTTCGGAAATCGAAATTAATGTCACTTTCAGCTGCTGAAATTTGATTTTGAAAGCAAGAATTCTGGTACTCTTGTAAAACGAAGAATTTATAAAGCTCTGGATTCTCGTAATAGAATAATTTAGGATTAGAAAGATGTAATGCAAATAACGCAATTAAAAGACGTTGTTGAAGCATTTAAGGTAAAATTACAATTGTTTTAAGCATTTAATTTCTCATTTCTAAAGTTTCGTGTTGTAAGTAATAATATTAACTCTGAATATGAGCTAAATATTTTAATGAAATACTAATGCGCTTCTAGTAATAAATATATGAAAATTGATAAATGGTTCCTGAAAAGAAAAATCAAATTTCTCCGTTTTATGGTTGCCAGATATCATTAACAGATCAAAGTTTTCGTATTAGAATTAGCAAACTAACGTACGATATTTAAACACTTATCCAAAATATATCCTTTTTTTTTTTTTGTTGTTTAGAAAATATTAGTATAATATATGTTAAATGTGCAACTTCTAAGGTTCATTTTAATTTCCTAACCCGTTATTTTAAGTTTAAATATTTTTCTATTAAGCTTCATTTAATTTTTCTGACAGAATGCGAATGAAGAGAGTATTTAAAGAAAGGTATTGAAGGGTTAAATTATAGCGCGTTCTACCTGCTTGAAGGCCACGTTGCTACTCTGATTCTCCCGATGAGTATTCAGCGGCGTTCAGTTATTCCTGCCACTGAGCTTGTTTATGCTGACTTTATATATATTAAACTGCAACTTCTAAGGTTCATTTTAATTTCCTAACCCGTTATTTTAAGTTAAAATATTTTTCTATTAAGCTTCATTTCATTTTTCTGCCAGAATGTGAATGAAGCAAGTATATAAAGAAAGGTTTAGGAGGGTGAAATCAGAGCGCGTTCTACCTGCTTGAAGGCCACGTTGCTACTTTGATTCTCCCAATGAGTATTCAGCGGCGTTCTGTCATTCTTGCCACTGGGCTTGTTTACGCCGACTTTGGTCACAGCCAGCTTGCCCGCTAATTAAACTGTGAAGCTGTTAGGCTGTACTTAAAAATAATTAGTTTAAATTTATCCATTATTTTTTAATTTAAGCCATAAGTGTTGGCTTCTGTAAGCACGATTTGGTGCCGTCTATTAAAACTTTATTTGCATTAATAAAAGGGTTCTTTACAACCTTTCCTTGTGTCTTTGGTACTTACAAGATATAGGTATAATTCCCTAATCGTCTTTTTATAGGTTTGGTCCAATTGTATGCTTCCTAAGACGACCAGATCCTACTATCTATTTTTTAAATGCTATTGGTTAACTATTAATTAAAATTAATTCATAGTAGTGATATTACTTCCACTGTATTTTTCATTAATACTTTGAAAACGTAGAGACAAAAAACAACCTCAATAGTCTTATTGGGAAACAGCTACGAAAAAATGACAGTAATGAAAATTAAAGCCTTTTTTCTGAGCTTCAATTTGACGCATACGTAAGTTGTAAATATCTTAATGAACTCCCTTCTCGTATGGCCAAGTAAATATTACTTTTGATTCAATAATGACTTCTAATAACGACATTTAAATGTGCTTTTCCTGTTAGTTTACTTAATTCTACAAGTAATAATAAGCAATTAATTCTTCTACTGTTAGTACTCAAACTCACACGATAAATTACTTCATATTACCCTTCTCAATATAATTATATCTATTCTTTAAAAATGCAGTGGAAAAATATTCTTTTTGCTTTAAGATAACCGTTTAAAATAAGCCTAAAGCATTATACCGATATTCTCCCACGTAAACGGTATTTAATAAAAGAGTAAAAACTCAAATAACTTAAAAATCTAGATCAAATTTGCTAAATATTTACCATTAGGTGTCACGCCGTAAAAATGGAACTCAAAATTCAGTTTGAAATATTGTGTAGTGCTAAGTCTTCTTCCTCAAGTACAACACATTTCGCACTGATATTTTTAGTTTAATATTTCGCTGTTAGCGATATTGAACAAATTCATATTTTAAAATTTATCTTTTGTTCCATGTTTCAGATTCCAAATGAATGGAATTTGGAGT
>KK115845.1:645084-655513 GCA_000611955.2 Stegodyphus mimosarum | reverse complement strand
GGGGGGGGGGGGGGGTTAAGAAACACTTAAGAACTTCAAAAAGAGAAATCAGCAATCATCGTTAAATAATGTCTCATCAGAACTTCAGATGACCTCTCTTAAAAGAATTTAAAATTTAAAACTTCCCCAATTGAGAAAGCACATGAAATATTACAACAAATGAAAATATACTATTACAAATGCACTTCAGCCAAGACGGTATAGTAATTAGGAGAGCCTACTGCGGCACCAGAAGGCTCGGGTTCGAATCCCGGAGAAGGTATGGATGTTTGTAAATGTATAGTAGCTTTGCGGCATGGGGGCACTCTCAATATATGAGGAGCTGGAAGTTCTCTTATGTGGTTTGGTGGTAGGGTAGAGGATTGGGAGACCTTCGGACCACCTTCCGGGGTGCTCTTGATCAAAATTGGGGTAGAAATCAAAGTCCACCTTATTTTATAGAAGAATGGCTCTGGCAGCCATTTTTCCGTAAAATTCACGGAGAAAAATGACAACAAATACACTGAGAAGCTTAATAACTCATAAAATTTTATTTTACGAGTAATAAAAGTTTCTGATGAAATATATAATTCAAATAAACAAATTAATATTTTTTATAAAAAAATTTTTTTATATGTTTAGTTTGCAGTTAGTACGTAATTAAATCCACAATCTCATACGATTTCTTGAAATGAATTCCAGATATGAAATACGGGTTTTTAAGTGCAAACAAGTTTGAAAAATATCGCAATAATGCTTAATATTGTTCTCACTGCGCAGAAAGTGAAACTTAAAAACGAAGAAGAGAAAAGGCAAAAACAAGTAAATAAAAAAATAAAACATAAATTTAAAAAAAAAACCGAAGCATATTCTTCGGGAATATTTGCGTCGCATTACACAATGCATAGCATTTCTTGGGAAGTATTTTCTGAAGCGCATTTCAGATGGAAACAAAAAAAAAAGAAAAAACAAAATTGCAATCTCTTCAAAACCCTGTTGCGACATTCTTACATGACGATGACATCCGTATATAAAAAAAATTATGTCACGGGCAAGAAGCAAAAGGCATTCCGAAAATACGAGACGCGAGTAAAATAAATCATATGCATTTTCCATGGACATAGGATCATATGACATAAGAGTCGAAATACCGGGATTACTTTCCGGTGAAGAAAAAATAGTAACCCCTGAAGAATAGAATAAAGGAACCCGAAGAAGGGAACATTTATCAAGAAGAGCGCCTTTTAGCAAGAATCATCTCCACCACAAGGAAGAACTCTTCAAGATACATCCATTGGGTACTTCAATATATTTCATTCTTATGTCATATACGTCGCTCTCTAGTAACAGGGCCACCACCATCTACTTTTACTCCAAAGAAATGTGAAATGCTTTGAAAAAAATGATGGCAATAACCTGTAAATTTTGGACTTTTTTGTTACAGAAGACATACCGGCGTCCTTCTATTTCGTAGCGTCTTGTCCACTGAGTGAAAAATTTGTTTCTCTGAAGCATGCACTTGAAGCGATAGGTTCAGATTTCGAAAGTGATTTTATTCCCCAAGTTATTCGGGGGATGAAGGGCAGCGACTTTTCCATCTGAGAAGTTTTGTTATCAGATGCATTGAGTATTGAAAAGAAGTTATATATTCTGGTTTGTATGCGAAGCAAAAAATATTTATATAGAGATGATTCGTTTTATTAATCCAGGAAAAGGCTACTAAGCTTTCGATTCAGAAGCTAAAAATATAATAAAACAACATATAGAAAAATAGAATCTCAATACTGTTTTGCTCCCCCTTAAACCTTATTCCTTAAAATCCTTTTTTTATTATATATCTCAAATGTAGTCGTACCTCAAAGTATCAGACGATAAGTTTAAAGATAAAACAGGATCCATTTATTAATTTCAATGAAAAACAGCAGTTACAAAAATCAGATCCCCGGAGTAAATAAAAAAGAACGACTAATAACTTTTTGTATTGAAGTTTAATCCATCATTAATGAAAAGACCTTCCTGATATTCCTTTGCGAGTCCTTTTATAATCTCTGGAAAGGCGGAGCTTCCAAGAAATGACGTCAGCCTATCAGTCAATCCAATTCGCTTTAAATATTTCCAGAACATTCAATAACTGTACTTGTAGAAAAGGCGGGAAAAACAACTTGACTACGGGGCTGCGGATTTAATTCCACGTACTTTCAAATAAGAGATCGTCGCCATTAAAATGAAAAGAACATGCATTTAGTATTGTGACTGGGGAAAAACAAAAAGAAAAGACGAAATTTAAGTTAGGGTTTTAAATGTATTTTTGACTCTGGAATTTTATTATTACGTATATATATGCTTGCAATTAATTTGCAATTGAAATTGCCAGAAAATTCTGGTAAATAAAACCTTCATCTGCCCGTAATAGTTTTAAAACAATAAAATGTATCAAAATATAATATCTTATGATAAATGCTCTAAAATTCCATAGCCTCTTTCAAAGCTGTACTTAAATTACCACTCTGTTAGCAGAACATGCAGTTGCCATAAGTTGTTGCTAATGCCTATAGCAGCCCAAGCCCACGAAATTCTCGTGGAAAGGAGCGCAAGTTCATGCATGTCGTTTTCAACAGCTTTCAGTACCTTACAAGGGACAGTGCAATTTAGATCAGTTCTGCCCAAATTTTGCTGGAGAACACCCCAGGTGACGGGCCGACGGTCTCCCACCCCTCTTCGCCTACCATCAACCTCTGGAGAAGACATTCGGCTCGCCGTATATTTAGAGTGCCCCTTGCCACACAAACAGTATACATCTACAAACATTTATGCCTTCTCCGGGAATCGATCCCTAGCCCTTCGACATGGCAGTCAGCAAAGCTAACCACAGTACCGGTTGGGCGGCTGTATGCTAGTGGACGCTTAGAACAAGGGGTTGTTACTATTCTCCATACAAAAAAGCGAAGAACGAAGTTTGATAGTTTTAAAATCTTCTTTTTTCCACTCTATAATTATGCATCGAGTCTCAGAAGAATTGTTAAATTTTTATGAAGCTTTATGCATCAAAATAAATCCATTTTTGTGTAAACATTTATTTTAATACTATTTTGTACTGATATGTATAAAAATGCCGTTCGTTATGCTAATAAATGAATGTCTGTTTTAGACCTTTATCCCTATTTAACTAGTTTAAGACCAAGGGCAAAGCTAGATCCCCTTCTTAGAAAATCCGACCATCGTGATTTTCGCGATTCCAGTTATTGCATAACTTCGGGGTCTTACATAGGCAAAATGATAGTATCCACAATTAATCCCTAAGCATAAGATGTGAATGTTTGTGAACTCTGAGCAATCTACAATATACATGAATTAAAATGCTCAGTTTAAAGATTTTTACATAAATTTATTATACTAGTGACGAAAAGAACATAATATTGTTTAACAACAAGAGGGATCCAGTTTTTTTAGCTGGAATACTAATTAGTGCACTTTAAATATCTGATAATACAGAATGATGTATGTAAATTGTATTCCTTTTCTTTTCTTTTTACCTATCCGTTTTTCAGTCTTTTTGTTTTAACATTATAGCTCAGGACCACTTATTTATTTTTTCTTCTTTCGACTGTTTTCTTTTCAAAAAGCTTTAAATCCCTTGAAATTTCTGTTTTTTAATTTAATTACGAATGTACTACATATTTCAAAAGTATAATTTAAAATTTGTATGCATTTTAATTACTTAAGCATAAAACATTAGCAGTAATTAATAACGGCAATACCAAGCGAATGAAAACAAATTATAAAATTTTGAAAGAAAAAGGATGAAATAAGAGCATTTCAATACATTAAATTCTTCAACTGCTTTCGAATTCATTTTTCAAAATCCATTTGACTAAAACGTTTAAACAGCAACTTCTAATTTAATGCAAAAATAACATACAGTCCTTTTTGTCAAAGATAGTTGCCAACAACTTTGGACAATCTTCAGAATCTGAATAAATTTTAGAGCTTATGTGACAGAATTTTATCTAAACGAACAGCAATTATTTTTTTTGTTGTTGTTTTCAGCATCCAATATGCATAATTAATTAACTAATCCATTCTAAAGTAGTTGTCCAGATCTTTGAGGAACGAGAAAAAGACTGCTTAATATATGTATGGAAGAGAGACATTACGTATAAAGTTGATTTTCAAAAAATGGGTGAAATAATGTCATTAAAAGCTATTTTATTTGTTTGTTTTATTGTTTGTCTATCGTCTTACATTTATTATTTAAAATACATATTAGTATCTTGATGTAAAAGCTAAAATTACAAACTGATCTGAGATATATTGTAAGGTTTATCCTAAGTTTTTAAGTTATTTTTAGTTTAAGCTACTTTCCAATCCCTCCTAGTTTCAGCTTAAAACTTCCTACCGGAATGTGTTTTTAGAATCGCGTTTAATGCAAATGAGTAAGAGTAGTATTTAAGTTGATGTTCCGCTAACTTCGAGAGAGAAAGAGTCTCAGAGTTTTTGTTTAGGGCGCATTTGCCCTTTGGCTACGACTCTCTACGCTGTTACTACGCTCGGCCGTACTACATGCCCTTGATAGCTTCGCTGGCTTATTCGATACTGAAGGGCCAACTACTTAGAATTTTGATAGCTTCGACTATATCTCTTTGGTTAAGCTTTAGTTAAGTCTTAGTTTTTATTATTTTGAGTTCAATGGAGGTTTTGCTGTACGCCCTGAGAAAGGGGCCATCTGTCAATTTTTATTTTGAGCAATAAAGGATAATTAATCTTTCTCGAGTTTATGTCTCTGTTCCTGAACTAAAGCGATTATTCGCTTAGCTGTTCATTAGGTTCCTCACCATTTAATTGTTAAATAAAAGGGTGGAACACCACAACATAAACAGATATTTATATTTAGATTGGAACATGAACTTAATTTGAGACATAAAAATAAAGTAAGTTTTTATTATTATTATTATTATTATTATTATTTTGAGCGCAAACAATCTCCCTATGCACCAAAAATGTACAACATGGGACTTACAAAAATAAGTTAATTAAAGCATTCAATATTACATGCATAAATAAAGTGAACAAAAATAGAGAATAGCTATCTAGACTTCACTAAAATAGATGCGTTTACTAGCCGAGACGCCTCAAGCTTTTTCAAATCGCTCTGCAATCGTAATCTAGGGCCATCGAAGATAGGACAGGAAAAAATGAAATGTTCTGCATCTTAATGTGCTTTTTTGAACCCTCAAATAAATTAGTTGATCTTGGATTGAAACGAAACAGGTAACTTGCAAATTTACCGTGATCAGATAAAAACTGGGCTGCTTTAAAATTTAATAAATAGGAAATATTCGGAATGCAGTTTAAAGTAAATAAAAGGAAAGAACTATTTGGGGTCCTCAGCATTCCAAGATGAAATACTGTCTGCATTCCACTTGGATAAAAGCATCTTATAATAAAAGGACTTCCAATAACTATTTGGAATGCTAATGTTAGTATTAATGGCTAAATTTAAAGCTTCTATAGCTAAGCAATCTGCTCTATCATTTCTATAGAATTCCATGATGTCCAAGCACATAAGCAAAATGGACATCAATTTCCCTCTTTCTAAGCAAACTAACAGCTAACAGAGTTTCGATTACTAGTTCGTTGATGTTGGTAATACTGTTCAAAAAGTGTAGAGAGAGAACAGAATCAGAACATATAAGGTACCTTGAGGATGTTGTGTCCCATTATCCTTGATCCACCTGAAAACAAGATAAATACAGAGACATTCTGCTTGAAAACTTATGCATTCATTTCGAATATGTTGCTTAAAATCGCAAACCTCAGGCTGCTCTTCAAAAAGAACAAATGGTAGACCAACTTTATTGTTCATTTTACTGCCATCTGTAAAGCAATCCATATGAAAACATTTTTCAATAGTCTCTTTGCAATGGCAGAAAATAAGAAAGTAGCTGGATGAGGAATATCGGGGAAGGGGACATTTCTGTTTAGACAGTCTTCCAAAGTATCAGTTACCAATGCTCCAAAAATAATATTCTTAATTCAATTCGAAATCAATAGTCGGAACTCCTGCAAAAACAAAAGCAGCCTCATAACTTAATATACTATAACCACTAATAATACGAAAAAGAATTCTCCATTGAATCTTCACAGATTTCTTTTGTTACCTTCTTTGCAAGATACCCAAGCACGGGAGTCATACGAAATGAAAGAAACAATGAACTGCTGATACATCAGTTTCTTGACTTCACAGCTTACTCCAGAAGTATTTTTGGGAATTCGGTGATAATCATAAATAATTTTTTCATATTTAGTAGAAAGGAATTGGATGTGCATTTTCCATGTTAATTTTTGGCCAAGTATGCCGCCAAAATAGTTAACTCCTTCTATAAATTCTAACAGAAAATCATTTGATATCAAAAGAAGCAATATTTTGTTCACCAGAAGTTTTGGAAACAATCACAGCTTTACTTTTTCAAGGCTTGAAAGTGATTTTATGAGAGATTGCCGAAATGGAGACAAAATCTAGTACTGTTTGTACTTCCAAAAGAATATTAATCAAAAGCTTTCCTTGGAAAATTAAAAGTAAGTCGTCTGCAAATGCAATTTTTAAACAACTCTCGAGATGACTTAAAAGAACGTTTAGAATTAAGTTCCAAAAAGAAGGACCAGACGAAGAGCCTTGAGGACAGCCTTTTTCCAGAGAATAAACCTTACTTTCGGATCCAAGCTGAAGCTCAATGGTCCTCCCGTTAAAAAAGCTTTTAAGCAGGCTATAGATATTATGTGATATACCCGCATCTTTTAGAAAATTTAAGATAGATGGCCAGCAAGCATTATGAAAAGCACCTTTGATATGTAGAAAATAAAAGCTACTCTAAACTTCATTTTCTTTTCATATTGCAGGACAATACTAAAGCGAATAGGAGCATCTTCAGCAAATTTCCAAGAAGTAAACCGAACTAAGAATCACTATAAAAGCATTTCTGTCTCAAATATCAATTTATTCTATTAATAAAGAGAGTTTCAAGACATTTTCCCGAATAGGCTAATGCATCTAATAGTGTCAAGATAAGGAATTCTTGCATCTAAAGTTTTAGGGATTGAAACAGCCCAAGCTTTCTTCCATTGGGTTAGTAGAAAGTTTCTTAATGATAAACAAAGGTTGAAACGTCTGTGCAAAAAAAAAGTGCCCAGGTGTGAGTCTAGCCGAAATTATTTATTCTCGAGAATTTTAATAACACTGTTATTTTTTGAAGTAGAGAACTGATAGTCAATAAATTAAATATATAGCCCCTCTGACTCAGTACGCAGAGCTGTATTGTGAATTTTTATATCACGCACATTATCTTTTGCAAAAATCTTTGTCATAATAGCAAAAATAGTATCCTTCAAGTATCAGTTAATGATGAAGTAATGCTGCCGTTCGAGAATTTAATCTCCGAAATTTCAATCCTTTTAGTAAACTTGATCTTAACCACATACTTATATATATATATATATAAGTATGTGGTTAAGATCAAGTTATGTTTGGAAATATATATACATATATATGTAAGAAATAAAAAATACGATGGCTTTGCTCTTTGCGAACTAGCAAACTTTAATTAATTTTCTGCAATTCAGGATCTTCCCCTAGACCAGTACCTTCTGGAACATTCGCGCCTGTTACATAACCTTCTCATATAAATGCTGCGTCATAAGTTTTCCTAACCAGATGCCTTCTCGCCTTCATCCTGCCAATGTTTACTCTACGCTCCTCTTTCTGTGCTAGAACATTATAACGTATTAAAGTCAGTCGTATCTAGTAGTTCAATTACTGAATAATCTGCTCTAAATTAAATCATCTGCTCTAAATTAAAATAAAGATGTGTTGTTAAAAGTGAAATTCCTGAGTTGTATTTTTCTCCATGGTTCAATCATCCCAGCTTCGTCAAACATCTGCCAAAACGTGTAATGGAATAGCCTCACCACTCACCCACGATGTGTTAAAATAACTGAAATATTACAGTTATTAATTTATAATCATATATTTGCAAAAAGTAAATATGATGTTGGTTGTATAAGGGTTGAACCTCCCAGAGTTATATTAACTTCCGAATTACCAATAGCCTATAGACCATATAGAGCATCTCCTAAAGATAATAGTGAAATTAAAAAACAAATAGATGAATTGTTAAAAGCTGGAATTATTAAACCTTCTTATAGTCCTTATGCTGCTCCTGTAACTTTAGCTTATAAGCGAGATGAGCAGTCCAGAAGCAGATTGTGTATTGATTTCAGGAAGCTTAATCAAATTACTAAAACTGATTCTGAACCTATTCCTAGAATTGATGCTGTATTAGATCAATTAACAAATGCAAAAATATTTTCTACATTGGATTTGGCATCAGGCTATTGGCATATAAAGTTAAATGAAAAGGATACTGAAAAATTGGCATTTACTACAAATTTTGGACTGTATGAGTTTACTAGATTACCTTTTGGTTGGAAAAATTCCCCAGCTGTTTTCCAACGAGCTCTTAGACAAATTTTAAACAAATATCAGATTCAATTTGCTTTAAATTATTTTGATGATATTATAGTATTCTCTCCAAATTTTGATGAACATTTAAATCATCTTAAAATAATATTTGATATATGTGAGAAAGAGAATATAAAATTAAAACAATCTAAATGTAATTTTGCTAAAGAAAAAATAAATTTTCTAGGATATGAAATTCAAGCAGGTAAATACCAGCCCAGTAATGCAAATATAGAGGTTATTAAGAAATTGCAACCCCCTAAAAATGTCAAAGAATTACAAAGATTTTTAGGAAGTATTAATGTTTATCATAAATTTATTCAAAATTATGCTAAAATTAGAGCCCCATTAACAAATTTACTTAAGAAAGATACTCCTTATAATTGGACTGATGAATGTCAAAAAGCTTTTCAAAAATTAAAAGAGGCATTGATTTCTAGACCTATTTTAACTTTGTTTAATCCTAAATATCCCTGCCATGTATTTGTTGATGCGTCCAAAGAAGCTGTTGGTGCTGTTTTAAAACAAGAACATCCTGATGGTAGTTTACATCCAATTGCTTTTCATTCTAGAAAATTAAGATCTTATGAACAAAATTATGCCATTACTGAGCTGGAATGTTTAGCTATTATTGATGCAATTGATAAATTTTATTATTATTTACATGGTAATCATTTTACTGTACATACTGATCATGCTGCTTTAGTTTGGCTTAAAAATATAAAACACCCTACAGGTCGTCTATTTAGGTGGTCTTTAAAATTATCTATGTATGATTTTGATATAAAATATAAAAAAGGATCTACTAATGTTGAAGCTGACATGCTCTCTAGAAATCCTATGTGTCAACATTTAAGATTGCAAGTTAATTTATTATCATTAGAAGAAATAAAAGAATATCAAAATTTAGATAATGTTTCTAATACTAAGTATAAGAAAATGAATGATGTATTAACTATCAAAAAACAGGGATTGTGCAAAATTGTGATACCCATGTCTCTACGTACGAAATTACTTGAAAA
Organism: Stegodyphus mimosarum; assembly: GCA_000611955.2. NCBI lineage: Eukaryota > Metazoa > Arthropoda > Arachnida > Araneae > Eresidae > Stegodyphus > Stegodyphus mimosarum. Next base: position 645,997 of record KK115845.1, on the reverse strand, counting down.
GGCCCATATACAATTTGGTCATATTGGTGTATCATCTATGCTAAATTTGTTATCTCCACAATATTATTGGCCAGGAATTGTTCAAGATGTTAGAAATTATTGTAAACATTGTGAAGTATGTCAGTTTAATAAGAAAAGTAAACAAAAGAAATTTGGTTTAATGCAAAATTTACCATCAGTTAGTGAACCTTTTGAAATATTATCTATTGATACTGTAGGTGGTTTAAATTATTATAATTCTACTAAAAAGTATATTCACATAATTATTGATCATGCAACTAGATATATCTGGACTTTTGCTTCTAAAAGTGTAACTACAGATACTTATATAAATTGCTTAAAACAAATTTTCCAAATTCAGGTACCTAAAAAGATTTTAAGTGATAGGAACGCTGCTTTTACATCTTCAAAATTTAAGCACTTTTTAAGGAATCATAATGTAAAACAATTGCTTACTACTGCAAATAGACCACAAACTAATGGTAAAATTAAACGTGTTAATCAAACTATTATAACTAGGTTAAAATGTAAACTAAATTCTTATCAAGGTAATATAGCATTATTAATTACAAAATTATTACCCCAAGTAACTGAAGAGTATAATAATACCCCTCATTCTGTAACAAAATTCCCTCCATCATATTTAATGTATGGAAAATTACCTTATGATTCCTTAATTCAAAATCAAGAATTGTATCCGTCAATAGAAGAAGCCAGAAAAATAACTCAAAAGAGATCTGATGATTATCATAATGTAAATAAAGAAAGATATGATATTCGTTTTAAACCTAGTAATTTTAAAATTGGTGATTTAGTAATGTATGAAGAATTTCAATATCCTAATACACGTAAATTATCTCCTCCATTCTCAGGACCTTATAAAATTTTAAAACAATATTCTGAAGTTACTTAT
>KK115845.1:627315-643873 GCA_000611955.2 Stegodyphus mimosarum | reverse complement strand
GAAGATGTAAGAAATAAAAAATACGATGGCTTTGCTCTTTGCGAACTAGCAAACTTTAATTAATTTTCTGCAATTCAGGATCTTCCCCTAGACCAGTACCTTCTGGAACATTCGCGCCTGTTACATAACCTTCTCATATAAATGCTGCGTCATAAGTTTTCCTAACCAGATGCCTTCTCGCCTTCATCCTGCCAATGTTTACTCTACGCTCCTCTTTCTGTGCTAGAACATTATAACGTATTAAAGTCAGTCGTATCTAGTAGTTCAATTACTGAATAATCTGCTCTAAATTAAATCATCTGCTCTAAATTAAAATAAAGATGTGGTGTTAAAAGTGAAATTCCTGAGTTGTATTTTTCTCCATGGTTCAATCATCCCAGCTTCGTCAAACATCTGCCAAAACGTGTAATGGAATAGCCTCACCACTCACCCACGATGTGTTAAAATAACTGAAATATTACATATATATATTTCCAAACATTGTGAGCATTAATAGTCGAAAGTAAATTTTCCACTATTCAAGCTTGGCTTTAGCTTTCCTCAAAACTCAAAATATTTAATTGTATATATATATATTTAAAAATCTCTGGAATCTACGCCTAGCAGCATTTACATGTTTCCTATAACAATATATTTCCATAGATCACCAAGGAACACTATTCTTCGTACTTGTCTTCATCGGAATTGATAATGAAGCGAAATTAAAAATAATGGTACAGAGATTATTTACAGCATTTTCCAATGCAATCTAATGAGAATTAAAAGTAAGTAACGAAAATAATTTCACTTACTACATTTATGAAGCAAATGATATTCTGTAAATCTTTCAAAATGATTAATGTTTTTGATTAATGTATAAGGTATTTCTTCTGACTTCTTAGCATGCCTTCATGGTGTAGTGATCAGCACACTCGGCGCGTATTCGAGAGGTCCGTGGTTCAAGTCCCGGCGAGGGCACTGCTCATTTTTCAAGTCTCCTACTTTGAAATAACCTAATGTCTCTGCAAATAATCTTCTAATCTTCAAATTTATTTGGAACCTAACATAATATTTCGCCCGCAACAGCGTCATGGGACTCGAGATTAAACTGACTGTTATCACAGTTATTAAAATAACGTCTTTATGCTTTTCACGGCATTCCGCATTACAAATCAACTGAGGAGTTGCCTTATTGTTTAATGTAAATAAATAAAAGAATCAACCTTTGTTAACTATTGTTAAAATCAAAAAGCTGTTTGTAAAAGCCTCGCATACCGCAAGTAAAATTATCGAATCAGCAGAGAAAACGTTCTTTCATAAACGAATAATGTCAAATTAATTGTCTGAATATTCTAGTTCCGGATGCAATGTTGCTTGCCTCATTTGCAAATTTCAGTATTTCTTTAAAATTTTGCAATTAAGAAGTCGATGACGGAAAAAAAATCCACACTCTTTTTACTTCGCTCACTTTTTCGCCTCTAATTCTAAACTCAGTTAATTAGCAAAGGCATAAAAACACTCACATAAAACCTTGTTAGAATGTTTATTTTTGTAGGTTTAGATTGAATATACTGATAAGCTTAGCCTGATTTTTATTGTTGTGGACAACGCACGGAAGCTGCAGATGCATTCGCATTTTTATTTTTACGCTTCTTCTTGTTATTACCCGCAAAACATTGACCTCGTGATGCATAAAACATTTAAAAAATAATTCGTTTAACCACTTCTCTCTTTTCTCTTGAGATTAAGCCTAACAAGACATTCGTTGACTATAGTGAAAACTCACAGAACAGTCTTTTCAAGAAGATTATAAGACAACGTCGACGAACACAAAATCAGACAGCCGGCGAACTTGCCATTACAAAAAGTCTTTTCAGCTGCCTCTAGAGTTGGGGGGAAAAAAGGAGCAAAATAAAAACCTAAACAAATCAAATACAAAATCGATTTTTGTGAAGACAGTTTCGAGCTCTTTCAACCCATTGCGAACGTGAATGCTACGCAGTAAAGCTTCGTGACAGAGCCTTTAATTCTTTCAAACAATAGAAGACTAGATGGGGAATTGGATAATAATAGCGGAACTATGTAGAAGCAAATCTAATTACAATGGGACACTCGATGCTTCATGTTCAGTACATCCAGTTATTATGTGAAGAGTTCTATGCTCATATCGATTACGATAGATTCCGCAATTATATCTGCGTATTCTAGAGGACTTACAGTCTCACATAATCACACACTGATATTACGGTCTTGGTAATTGATAAGTTTCAGGAGGTCATAAGTGATAAATACCGGCATCAGTGAAAAGAAACATTAAACAAAAATATACTGGTGAACTGATAATTATTATTATTAGTATCATTTCATTATGATAGATAGATTATTTCTGTTTTAAAATGTGTTAAAACAGACATACAAAAAAATATATTTTAGTACGATTTTTTAAAGAAAAAAAACAATCTTTCACAGCTTTCACAAAATAAATATTTTTTAAAAAATCACATCAGAATTGGGCTTTATTTAAGAATTTGTTAAGAATTAAATTGGACATTTTTTATAGTTTAAGGCACTTCTAAACATTAAAACAATGCAATCTTTATCTCAAATATCTAATTAAATGTATTTTTGTTTCGTTTTCATTTCATAAACCTAAATAGGAAAAAAATAAATCTGTTCTAAGGCATTATATTTCATTTCAAAGCCAGCTCAGATAAAATTAAGAAACAAATATTTCACTATTATTAATAAGGATAATAAAATATTCAGAAATGTGATTTTTAATTAAACCTTTCCGATAATATAAATACAATACCTACCACTAATAAGTGTTAGGCGAATAAAATTTTAAGCGCAATTTGTCATATATGAAGATGTGAGGTTTTAGGAAACCAATTACAAAGAAGCACGTCCTAAATTTCTTTTGCACTTAGATGCCAGAAACACTTCATTCTTAACTTTGAAAATAACTGCAATTGTTTTCTCTTATTTCGATTAAGTTCTTTCCCAGGCTACCTAATTTGCCTAAAACTGTCCTTTGGATTAGAACGAAAGTGCATCTTTTGTCAAAATATATTAGCCAAGTACTCATTAAGTTGAATTCAAGAATCGTTTAAGGTCTCACGTTTTTTTCAAATTTATAATCGTATTGTTCGTTTTACGCAGATAATTCAAATCAAATTTCCACACACCAATTATGTTAACGAAAGTCTTATTTGAACTCTGTAGGTAGAAGAGTAGTTACCTGAAATTATTGTTACGAAATGCCCAGCTGCAGTAAGTTAGCTTCCCCGCAAAGCGGACTTAGCGTTGCCAGAATGTGGCAGGGAAAGACAGGGCTGCCATATTTGGCGCGAAATAGCTCATTTGGTGACATTTTTGGAGATATGTTATAGACGGAGCTAACGAATTCTTACCGGTTTCCCGAGAGTGTTCTCAAATGAAAGTCGAAAGTTATATATACCCTGCATGTAGAGAGTATTTTGAGAGTATCGAGGAGTATGTTGAGTTCAGTAGTAGTGTCTTCATGCTGTTCAGTAGAAGTTCTTCTAATTGAGTTCAGTAATAGTTCAGTAGAAGTTCAGAAGTAGTTTAGAGATTTGCTCGAAAGCGATCGACTGCGTCGAGAGCTGTACTTTTTGCGTTGCCGTGAACCTGTCTTCACATTATAGCTTGATAGCCTGAAGGCTGCGTTGCTGATTGTTTCAGCGCGGTTATCGCAATTTTTATATCACTGTAACGCATCTATGGATCTGTTCTGTGTAATACTGACTAATAAATTGTGTTTTGATCCTTCATCAAGTGTTGTTATCAGTCACACTAAATCCACGAACCCGTAGAATGCAACATTATATTTTGAAATATTGGTAGAATATAACTAATTGGACATTAAATTTATGCAGCCTTTTAATTGTGGTTAAAAAATTGTAATAATTATTTTATCTATACCTTTAAATTTATTTTTTATTTTTTTTAATTATATAATAAAAATCTGAATTTTATTTTTAATCATTGAAGAAGACGATAATATATTCGGTATTTTATAAATATTCTCTAGCTATCTTATAAAGCAATAATCGCTTATCTTCTTTGTAATGATTCATATAACTGTACTTAAATGGTGTCATGTAAAATAGATTCTTTATAATTGATAATATATTTCTATTCATTAAAAATCACTATGATAACAAATAAAATACATTAATTTACAAACATTTTTACTTAATTAACTCTTTGGCAATCCCATGCAAGAAACTGATACAAGCCTCTCTGGCAGCATAAATTATTCTAAACACGTCAGAAAGATTATTACTAATTCCGAATATGCAAAAAAGAGAAATAACGTGACAATCTAGATTAAATTACCTGGAGCCTACGTGCTTTCGCATGCAGTACTATATAAAGAATCTTGGCACCAAGCTTGTCATTTCATAATTGATTGATAAAAATGAAGTAAATATCCTAAGGAAAAAGTAAGTGCATAATATATTTTGCGCCAAAGGTTATTTCTTTGGTATCTACACTGCAAAAGATACAGTGCATTTGAAAAATGATAATATGGGACATTAATCTTCAGTTGACAGAATTTAAATTGCAGCAAGGCTGATAGTTCCACAGAGGCCACAGTTTCATATAGAAGTGCACTGAATTAGAAACTTCATTTTAGTTTGCTGACGGATATAATTAAATGTTTTCTTCATATATTGAGGTACTCTACAGCTGACATGTATCCGTTAATAAATCAGTATGAGAATCCTTCTAAGTAAACTTTCAAAGAAGCCTTGCAATGGAATACTCGTCTAAAAGCGAGGCCTATAATAGTTACTGTATTTCTTCATATATTGAGGTACTCGACAGCTGAGAAGTATCCGCTAATGAATCAGTATGAGAATCCTTCTAATCAAACTTTCTAAGCAAAAGAACTAGTTTTCTAACTAGTTTCATAAGAACTAGTTAGAACTAATTATCCGTTAATGAATCAGTATGAGAATCCTTCTAAGCAAACTTTCTAAGCAAAAGAACTAGTTTCATAACTAAATTTTAAAAGAACTAGTTTTCTAAGTTTCAAAAGAACTAAATTTCTAACTAAGTTTGAAAGGAACTAGTTTCTATCTTCTAAGTAAAAGAATCCTTGAAATGCCATACTCGCCTAAAAGCGATGCCTCTAGTTCTTACTGTATTTCGTCATATATTAAGGTACTCTACAGCTGAGAAGTATCCGTTAACGAATCAGTATGAGAATCCTTCTCATGAAACTTTCAAAGAAGCCTTGCAATGGAATACTCGTCTAAAAGCGAGGCCTCTAATAGTTACTGTATTTCTTGATATATTGAGGTACTCTACAGCTGAGATGTATACGCTAATAAATCAGTATGAGAATCCTTCTAAGCAAACTCTTCAAAGAAGCCTTGCAATGGAATACTCGTTTAAAAGCGAGACCTCTAATAGTTACTGTATGTCTTCATATATTGAGGTACTCTACAGCTGAGAAGTATCCGCTAATGAATCAGTATAAGAATCCTTCTAATCAAATTTTCAAAGGAAAAGAACTAGCTTTCTAACTAAGTTTCAAAAGAACTAGTTTCCTAAGTTTCAAAAATACTAGTTTTCTAACTAAGTTTCAAAAGAACTAGCTTTCAAACTAAGTTTCAAAAATACTAGTTTTCTAACTAAGTTTCAAAAGAACTAGTTTTCTATCTAAGTTTCAAAAGAACTGGTTTCTAACTTCTAAGCAAGAGAATCCTTGCAATAGCATACTCGTCTAAAAGCGACACCTCTAGTTGTTACTGTATTTCTTCATATATTGAGGTACTCTACAGCTGAGAAGTATCCGTTAATAAATCAGTATGAGAATCATTCTAAGCAAACTTTCAAAGTAGCCTTGGAATGGAATACTCGTCTAAAAGCGAGGTCTCTAATACTTACTGTATTTCTTCATATATTGAGGTATTCTACAGCTGAGAAGTATCCGCTAATGAATCAGTATGAGAATCCTTCTAATCAAACTTTCTAAGCAAAAGAACTAGTTTTCTAACTAGTTTCAAAGGAACTAGTTAAACAACTAAGTATCCGTTAATGAATCAGTATGAGAATCCTTGTAAGCAAACCTTCTAAGCAAAAGAACTAGTTTTCTAACTAAGTTTCAAAAGAACTAGTTTTCTAAGTTTCAAAAGAACTAAATTTCTAACTAAGTTTGAAAGGAACTAGTTTCTATCTTCTAAGTAAAAGAATCCTTGAAATGCCATACTCGCCTAAAAGCGATGCCTCTAGTTCTTACTGTATTTCGTCATATATTAAGGTACTCTACAGCTGAGAAGTATCCGTTAACGAATCAGTATGAGAATCCTTCTCATGAAACTTTCAAAGAAGCCTTGCAATGGAATACTCGTCTAAAAGCGAGGCCTCTAATAGTTACTGTATTTCTTGATATATTGAGGTACTCTACAGCTGAGATGTATACGCTAATAAATCAGTATGAGAATCCTTCTAAGCAAACTCTTCAAAGAAGCCTTGCAATGGAATACTCGTTTAAAAGCGAGACCTCTAATAGTTACTGTATGTCTTCATATATTGAGGTACTCTACAGCTGAGAAGTATCCGCTAATGAATCAGTATAAGAATCCTTCTAATCAAATTTTCAAAGGAAAAGAACTAGCTTTCTAACTAAGTTTCAAAAGAACTAGTTTCCTAAGTTTCAAAAATACTAGTTTTCTAACTAAGTTTCAAAAGAACTAGCTTTCAAACTAAGTTTCAAAAATACTAGTTTTCTAACTAAGTTTCAAAAGAACTAGTTTTCTATCTAAGTTTCAAAAGAACTGGTTTCTAACTTCTAAGCAAGAGAATCCTTGCAATAGCATACTCGTCTAAAAGCGACACCTCTAGTTGTTACTGTATTTCTTCATATATTGAGGTACTCTACAGCTGAGAAGTATCCGTTAATAAATCAGTATGAGAATCATTCTAAGCAAACTTTCAAAGTAGCCTTGGAATGGAATACTCGTCTAAAAGCGAGGTCTCTAATACTTACTGTATTTCTTCATATATTGAGGTATTCTACAGCTGAGAAGTATCCGCTAATGAATCAGTATGAGAATCCTTCTAATCAAACTTTCTAAGCAAAAGAACTAGTTTTCTAACTAGTTTCAAAGGAACTAGTTAAACAACTAAGTATCCGTTAATGAATCAGTATGAGAATCCTTGTAAGCAAACCTTCTAAGCAAAAGAACTAGTTTTCTAACTAAGTTTCAAAAGAACTAGTTTTCTAAGTTTCAAAAGAACTAAATTTCTAACTAAGTTTGAAAGGAACTAGTTTCTATCTTCTAAGTAAAAGAATCCTTGAAATGCCATACTCGCCTAAAAGCGATGCCTCTAGTTCTTACTGTATTTCGTCATATATTAAGGTACTCTACAGCTGAGAAGTATCCGTTAACGAATCAGTATGAGAATCCTTCTCATGAAACTTTCAAAGAAGCCTTGCAATGGAATACTCGTCTAAAAGCGAGGCCTCTAATAGTTACTGTATTTCTTGATATATTGAGGTACTCTACAGCTGAGATGTATACGCTAATAAATCAGTATGAGAATCCTTCTAAGCAAACTCTTCAAAGAAGCCTTGCAATGGAATACTCGTTTAAAAGCGAGACCTCTAATAGTTACTGTATGTCTTCATATATTGAGGTACTCTACAGCTGAGAAGTATCCGCTAATGAATCAGTATAAGAATCCTTCTAATCAAATTTTCAAAGGAAAAGAACTAGCTTTCTAACTAAGTTTCAAAAGAACTAGTTTCCTAAGTTTCAAAAATACTAGTTTTCTAACTAAGTTTCAAAAGAACTAGCTTTCAAACTAAGTTTCAAAAATACTAGTTTTCTAACTAAGTTTCAAAAGAACTAGTTTTCTATCTAAGTTTCAAAAGAACTGGTTTCTAACTTCTAAGCAAGAGAATCCTTGCAATAGCATACTCGTCTAAAAGCGACACCTCTAGTTGTTACTGTATTTCTTCATATATTGAGGTACTCTACAGCTGAGAAGTATCCGTTAATAAATCAGTATGAGAATCATTCTAAGCAAACTTTCAAAGTAGCCTTGGAATGGAATACTCGTCTAAAAGCGAGGTCTCTAATACTTACTGTATTTCTTCATATATTGAGGTATTCTACAGCTGAGAAGTATTCGCTAATGAATCAGTATGAGAATCCTTCTAATCAAACTTTCTAAGCAAAAGAACTAGTTTTCTAACTAGTTTCAAAGGAACTAGTTAAACAACTAAGTATCCGTTAATGAATCAGTATGAGAATCCTTGTAAGCAAACCTTCTAAGCAAAAGAACTAGTTTTCTAACTAAGTTTCAAAAGAACTAGTTTTTAAAGTTTCAAAAGAACTAGTTTTCTAACTAAGTTTCAAAAGAACTAGTTTTCTAAGTTTCAAAAGAACTAGTTTTCTAACTAAGTTTCAAAAGAACTAGTTTTCTATCTAAGTTTCAAAAGAACTAGTTTCTAACTTCTAAGCAAGAGAATCCTTGCAATAGCATACTCGTCTAAAAGCGACACCTCTAGTTGTTACTGTATTTCTTCATATATTGAGGTACTCTACAGCTGAGAAGTATCCGTTAATAAATCAGTATGAGAATCCTTCTAAGAAAACTTTCAAAGAAGCCTTGCAATGGAATACTCGTCTAAAAACGAGGCCTATAGTTGTTAACGGAGTATCACATATTTTTATGAAATTCTTATTGAATGGAGAGCTTGGTGGAGGAGCTATTACTCTGTTAATACAAAGAATTTATTTCATTGTATTCTTAAGATATTAGGCAGTACTTTTAAATCGTCAAGTCAGGAAAAAGAAGCGTAGTAGCATAATAGTTTGACGCCTTACAAATAAAATGTTTGCAAGGACATCTTCAAGGCACTTCAGTAGTAATTAAAATATTTACTGAAATTTGTAACAGCACAAGTAGAGGCCAATAAATGCAAAATTATCAAAAGTAATTTGTTTACTTACCCAAAACGAAACCATCTTTGCTCCACTGAACACTTCCAGCTTGATTTCCAACTCTGCATTGTAGTTCGATGGTTTGTCCTTCTACAACTGCAGTATTTTGTGGTTTGACCCTGAAGTATTGCTGTTGACCTGCTGGTGCAAAAAATATTTAGAATTAGGCAAGCTGTTTTTTCCGCAGTTTTAAATGTATTTAAATATTGCACACATTAACAATTATGTAATATAAAAGAGTAAACATATTTAGAAGGAAAAAAATTATCCTTAAAAATTCTTTTGGTAAATTCAACCTGCGATGAAGTTGCTGCCTTAAATTTATGCATATTTTTTTCCATTTTTAACACAGACCTTATAAGTGCGTACCGAAATAAAAAATTACAAACATATGTGATTTTTCCGGTCTCCAGCTTACAAGCTCAATGCTAAAAAACCCCGTACATTCTCCAAAACTCTTGTGGCCTATGATGAAAGGCCAATCACAAAATTTCGGCTCACGGCTCCGCTCCAAAGGAATATCATTCTCTTAAAGAAAGCACTTTCTTTGCATTACACGCAAAAAAAAATCTCTCGGTCTACGGTTATGGAAGCAGACAAACGCCCGTCTATTTTCCAAGAGCACCCTAAAAGCTACCTTCACTACTCATTACCATTTTTTATTCGAACACCCCAGCCTTTATTCTAGTCAGCATTATTACCCTATCTCGTGAATTTTTTCGCCGCTCTATCGCTCGCAATAGAAAATTTGATTAATGTTCATTACGTAACCCAGACTTTTTATAGAATTTTTTTTCATGATTCTTTACAGTTCCCTCCATTGATGTGTAGCAGATGTGCATGCTTAGCAACCTTTTCTTAAACTTCAGGAAATTGCATTTGCGATCAGAAGAAAGTAAACTTGGATAAATAGATTCCAGAGTTACTCATGCTACGTTGTTTTTTTTCCTCTGGTTACTTCAAGCATTATGTTCTCCAATACTTGGTAAATAAAAGAACTGTAATAAATAATTAACTGTAATGAATTTGTTATTATTGCGCTGACCCAGATATGACCTGCATTTGCATTGCTGAAAATAACTGTTTGATTATTCTCCAAACAAATAACATTTATTTACACATTTTCACTTTTATTTCCCAAGTTTTGTGTGCATTTTTTTATATCTTGCAGTGTTCTTTTTGCTAATTTGTTTTGCAGTGCGTTTATGTTTACAATTATTTCCTCACATTTATTCTGCGGAAATTTTTGCATAGATTTCAAATAAGAGCGATAAAACTGAAATATCAACCGCAAAAATTTGACGAAACTGTCTACATTTTTTATAAATATGTGTACATTTCGAAATCGCTGAAACAACCTTGTATTTGACGTACATTTATTAAAACACACAATCGATTTCGAGGGCAGCTACAGATCCCTCTTCATCAAGAGAACGAAATTTCTAGAAAGGGAAAGCAACCTTAGTAACGGCTTTTTATAACCTCGGGTAGTACCATGCGCGAGGAGGCAACGCCATCTATCGGCAAAAATAATAACCAAGAATTATGTTAATAGAATTTTAAAAGCGTTAGAAAGGACTGGATTGGACTTAAAATCATTCACTAAACATGCTAAATCTTTTTGAATATGAAAAGCCTCAAGAAAATCCAATTCACCAACGGAAGCAGCTTTTTGGATAATTTTTGCAGATCCAAAGTCAAAATTATGATTAAATTTCCAACTATGATACGCTATTGAAGATTTGTTAATTTCGCCCTTTCGGACATAAGTTCATTGTTTCGAAACTTTAACGCTCTTTTAGTTTGCCCAATATATCTCAAGCCACACTGACACGATATACTATAGCTCGTATCTCAAGCCACACTATATATCTCAAGCCACACTGACACGATATACTCGAATTCTGAATCTGGAACTTTTGCGGACAGGAAAATCAGAGACACCAGGAACGTCTAAAGTTACATCAGAAACACCAGCAATGTCTAGAGTGTTTCTCTTCATGACTGCTATAGCTACAAGATTTGGCACAATGAAGTAAGTAAAAGCCGTTCGTTTTGTCTTCGAAAACAAAACTAAGAATTTTAACCTCACTTTCAAATCAGACATTCCTTAAAATTTATTTGCGATAACTTTTTGTCTAAATTTCTCGCATTTTATATTAGATTTATGAAATTTTGCCTGTTTCAAGAAGAACTTTTGGCAGCATATTCAATAATAAAGGATCTATAGCTTCAAATTGTTCTTTCTCCACTGATTTATTAAATAAAATCATTTCTAGAGCCCCAAACAGGTCAAATTTTCCTGTCCAGTGGATATTTTCTTTAGTAGGTCAAATTCTGCCAACAATATCCAGCAATATATTAAATCGAATTGGAAGCAATAGTTGGCTACTAAACTGAAGAGATTCCGGATTAAAATTCGCTTTTTTTATATTGCTGTACATCCTTTGTTAATACAAATTAAAGACGATTTAATGTCTGTGCTCAAGAAATCTCTTAGCACTGAAACTAAGTTTAGCGTTAAAAGTTTATGACCAAGCTCCTTATCTCTTATTTTAGATACAAATTTTGCTTCTGCGTTAACAGTTCAAACTTCGTTCACGTCAAATGTCAATTATATGTAGTAATAGCCAACTTGAGTAAACGTTTCCAGAAATTCTTTTAACAGCTATTTTAATGTGGTATAGATTTTCTACAAGCTTTAAACCAATAAAATCGATCTGGAATGAAGTTTTGGCCAGTTGCACTATCAAAACGTTCCCCCTTCCCTACTCCATATTTTAAAAAAAAAGCTTGCTCTTTCCCAAAATTATCATTAAAACATAGCGATATTATTCCATTTCAAATCTAAATTATAAGGTATTTTCTCCCTCCTCCCAGCATGCTTTTGCGGTGTAATGGTAGCACACTCAGCGCGTATTCGAGAGATCCAGGTTAGTCCCTGACAGGACATTGCACACTTTTACATCTCCTGCTTCAAAATAACTTAATTACTCTGTAAATGGCGCCCGAACTAAAAGGTGGTGCATAATAATTCGTAATCACCAGGATCTGCAATTGGGTCTTCCAATCTCTAGCCGCCCCTTAAAAGAGATTCTTTTTCCACCGTCTAGCATGCTCTCGTGGTATAACGGTAGCATACTTGACGCTTATTCGAGAGACCCAGGGTCCAGTCCTGGCAAGGGCACTGTACATTTTTTACATCTCCGGCTTCAAAATAACCTAATGGCTCTACAAAATCTTTTTTTTTTTTACATTTTTACTAAAACTAGATTATGTATTTTACTTCGCTAGACTAGTTTTACTTAGAATTGACACTTCAGTATGTTCTGCTACGGATTGTTGAATGTTTATTGTAATAATCAATTACTTAATCGCTTTTGTGCAATGTATTAAGTAACTAATTAATTAATGCATAGACAGAAAAATCTGATATTTAAAGATACAACGATAAACAAGGGCAAATCAATTTTATTTATTTCTTAATAACATTACTTTGAAATATTAACATACCAGTCTTTTATATTTCAGACTCAGTAACTGAAATTAAAACAAAAAGAGCTTGCATATAATATTTTTAAGAAAAACATTTCTTCAGGCAGTCTAACTAAAAAGCCTACATTTATATATATATACATATATAAATAATAAAAAAGAACTTATTAACTAATGCAGTTGAAAAAAAATTGCATAAGGACATTTTCCCCCATTATTCACATAGAAGTTTTCGAAATCTACCTCTTTATAGTCATTCATACTAAAGCGTTTCTCATGGAAATAAAGCAGAAATATGTTACTAATTAAAGAAATTTAACTTTTAAACGGGAAAAAATAAATATGCTTACAGTTCATTTAAATGGTGAAACGATCGTATTAGATTCAGGTTACTTTCGCATTTCTTTAATTGGATATACCGAGCAAATTTATAATTGCTATTTGCTTTTAATGTAATCTCTTTTCCTAAAAGTACACCCACTTTCGTCAGAAGTAATTAATAACTTTAGCAGTTCATTACTGGCATTTCCACTCAGCTTCATTAATATTATTTCCATACCGGTTTCATTATTATTAATTAGGCTTGCTGCATTTATTTACAAAACTATTCAATCGCAGTAATTGGATGTTTTAGTACACACAAACAGCTGTATTTAAACCAGCGATTCTGTTAAAAATTTCAGATAGTTACAGGATGACCTGTGTTTAAAAATCTATAATAGCGTCTCTGCGTTTTCATTAGAATTTTCTATCCCAGAAACTAGGATCTTGTTTTTCTGGAAGTCCCGCATTCAGGGAAATCACTGATTTTATATTCCGGGGAACTAAAATATTTCCCGAATGCTTCCAGGGAAAGTTAAATTGACTTAAATACGTTTTTATTGGTAGAAAATTTGATAATTCGTGAAAAAAGAAGTCGGAGTTAATGGCCGCAATTAATATCAGTGTTGGTTTTGTTTTGGTTTCATGTGAATTATGGCAAAGCCTCGAGGGCTATCTTCCTAAGGGGAGGGATGCGTTCGTGGAGGAATTTCTAAGAGAAACTAGCTCGTACACACGTTAACACCATGGAAGCGCCCATGCAGCCAGCCCGTTCGTGAAATTCCAACCTCGAACCGAACTATTAGTGTTTAATGACTTTACCGCTTGGCCGCTGGGGGGCCTAATATCGACGTTATGTGGTTATCAGTTTCTACAGCGTAGAGAAATGGGATCCATTCATTTTCAATAGTAAAACGGATTCACGTAGCCTAATAAGCGATTTATGTCAGCACTTAAAATAAGAAGCATTCTTTTATGTTTGGTTCTCTGTGGTACTCTTATGTCTCTCTCTGTGGTACTCTATGATGTTTTAACCTGATACATGAAAAGACCATACACATATGAATATTAAAGATAATGATGGCGGACATGCTAAGCAAATACTTCCCGATAACAATATAGCTTCTAAAAAATCGGGCGGAAACGTATTTCAGCAAGAAGAATGAATCTAAAATATTTATAAAGAAAGGGTGGGTACTTTCAAGAGAGCAACTGCGTTAGATAACTACAAACACAGAAAATGTTATCTCTCTCTATAAATTCCAGCAATGTAAAGTGAGATGTCATCTTTCACGACCAATAGATGGCGTTGGATGCCATTGGATGGAACTGTTTTTGTAAACAGAGCGGAAGAGGCCGCCATAGAAAGACATATGCAAGACGGCGTTTATTCTCTGGTGTTAAAAGACGTTGAACCTCTACATCTATCTGCAAATACTTTTTTTTTTTCATTTCCATCTACGTTTGTAATCAATTCATTGATAATCTTCATTAAATGTATAATTTAAATAGTCACTTTGTGTTATTTAATATGTTTTATCCCTGGACAAGTAACAGCTTTTAATTATTTTATGAAATTAAGTTCTACAGGTGAGACGGAATCTACAGTAATAAATTAGAAGCATAGATGGGCAGTCATTACTTATGTAAAATCATTAAACTAGACACATATGACTGAAAGTTTAAAATTAGTTATATCAAGTGTATAATTTTACTTTATTCAACTGAATACTAACATTTCCCTAAAATCGACTATTGAAATCCATTAAAATTTTCTCACATAACAATAGAAGCTCGCTATGTTGCATATTAGTACATTGCTGAATTCGCTTTTTCTGTATGCTTACTGCTGTCGTAGTAACTATAATTGCAATATTAGGGGGTAAAAAATAAGAATACGAGCGTCATTATATTGTTACGTGCGTACGGGTTCGTTATATATTGAATGCACAAGTCGTAAAAAGTTAACAAAAATTTATTCTTTCCACAAGAAATAAATTAAAATGCTGAAATATTTCTTCACAGATAATCGCACAATATCACAATATCTCAAACGTTTAGCCAAAACTCTGTTCCAAACAGATAAAATAATCCTATCTCACAGCGAAATCGCTACAATCAATAACAGCATTAAGTAAACAAACAGCACTTCGCTTTTTACAGCTACAAGTAATAACAGCAACAACAACAACAACTGAGATGAGCTGTTTCAACTCGGCTTTTATAAGCTTTTTAATTATCAGTACAACATTCACGATTTTTCTAGATTTTTCTGGATGGCAACAGTAATTACGAGATATTTATTTATTAAGCACGCGCTCTTTTATTTTTATTGTTATTTTTTGTTCGACGTAGTTTTCTCTTCAAAAATCGTCTGCGTTGCACGGGGAAATAAAAAGGAATATTAATTACAATTCTAAATAAATAGCCAAATAAATGTGAAATTCGTAACAATATTATTTTTGCATTAACCTAGAAGTGTAAGTTTTATTAAATTTTTCCAAAAACTAAGATTGAGTTCTTTCAAAAACTAGATTATTAGAAACTACTTAATGTGCCTGATTTGAGTTTTTACTATTTTTACAATCAGGGCTTCAGCCAAGAAGATATTTGTATAAGTCTTTTAAACTGCTATGAAGATATGTTTTAATGAAGTACAAACTAAATTCTAACTTTAATTTAAAACTTTTTGAAATAAATAAAAATGGAGTTGCATTTTGAATATTATTCCTTATATCTTGGTATGCATTTCCGTCATAGATGAAAAGTGATATGTAAAAAATCAAGTACGACTTGATTAGCCATTGCATCGATATTAAAGTTATATCAGGAGTGCTTTTATAAATTGAAAGGGGGACGAAGCTCACAGTGTGAAAAATATACAACGAGCTTTAGAAAATCGAAACTGATCATCCCATTTTCCAGGAACATATTGTTGCGTTATACGGTTTCGTGGATTTGAGAGTATCCGATGAAAACACGATGCAGAACAATAAAAAGCACGATTTATTTACAAGAATCACTATTTACAGCACAGTTCCAAAATTACCTTTAAAACCGTCGAAAATCTACAATAAATACGCTGAAACAATCAGCAACACAGCTTCAGGCTGTAACTGTAAAGGTAGCTTCACGGCAACACTAAACTTATAATAAACACCGTGGAACAATCACCAATACACTGTCAAGCTATACTGTAAAGGTAGCTTCACGGCAAAGCACTATCCCGATCGCTTTCCGTTCACAAAACTCTCGCGTAGCTTAGCACTCACAGTAAGCAGCTATTCTGACAATGCCGGCTCTCAGAAACGCAGGGGTTTATATAGCTTTTCCTTAGGTTCCACAGGTTTAGAGAAATATCTCGACAGGAAGTTATTCTAGAAGCTTCCTGATTGGACCATGGGATATCGCCTATTTGGTCGCCAAATGGGCGATAAAGTCGCCAATCTGGCAACCCTACCATACACTATTTTATGGCAACCCTAGTGCTATGCCGGAAAGCTTACATACAGGCGCAACTGCCGAATTTTTCGCAACAATATTTTGAAAAATCCAGAAGTGTTTTCTGGATGATAACCGTCCAATGAAAATTCAGTCATCAACATTGATATTTTATATTTTAATATTACATGAAAAATATTTAAAAATTGATAAACAGCAGTTTCCAGCAGACTGTTGTATTTCCCCTCATAACAATGTTTTTACGAATATGATATAATCATAATCTTCTTATTTTTTCCCTCACAGTGGGTATTATTAGTAATGTGATGCAATTT
>KK115845.1:615664-626005 GCA_000611955.2 Stegodyphus mimosarum | reverse complement strand
TATAAAGATAAGAAAAGATAAAAAAAGCATGCAAAGATAAAAAAAGAAAATCTGAAAGCTTTCAGGTTTTATATTGCGCCCAAAAAGGTGTTTTTTTTTTTAACATTTTCTGTGTCACCTTTATTTATTAAATATGATATTCTTTGCTCTTAAACCACAAACAATTCAAGTCAACAGCAATACCACAAAATATTTAAAAACAGCAAAACAACAAATACACAGTCATGCGCTTTGATAATTTTTTTTTTCGTGAAGTGTTGCCATTACTCGCTTTGAAACCTTGAGTTTGTTAATCAAAAATTCGTTAAAGTTTTTAGATAAAAAAAAAAAAAAAACAAATTCAAAATTCGGGCTTCCAAATGACTACGTTCGGTTGGAGGACTATGTTATTCAAAATTTGATGGCTCTATGCACCATTGTTTATTCACAATGCGAGAAACATTCATGCAGATGCTTCATTATTTACATTTTTTAAATATAATAAATGACGTTTATTTTTGGTGGCACCAGTTTGAGAAGTGAACCAACGTAGAAAGTGAAACGACGCAAAATGACGTGAAAATACAAAATAGTTCCGAAAAATGAATAAGAAATTGTAGATAATTCAAATAATACAAACTTTCCTTCAAAAAGTGGAAAGTTTCATGGTTCAAGTTACAACGAAAAAGGACATTCATCCCAAGCATTGTCGTGGCATAATGGAGCGCGTGATACTACTGCAAATAAAAAGAATTCGATTTGGTAGTAGGTAGGCAACGATTTAATATTTTTCTCGTTTTAAACACATCTTCCCTTTATTATTTTCCTCCCCATTATTTAAATTTAAATTCCTTTTAGTAAACTGCAACTCCTATCTATAACTCTTATGCCCAACATCTCTTTTGTAATTTTGTTTCACAACACTAAACTGTGGCCGAATTAAAATTATTTTGCGATATTGCTGTTGAATTAAATTTTATGGTTCAAATACAAAGGACATGATATTTAATAAATAAAGGTAACGCACAAAAGGTTAAAAAGAAGTCCCTTTGAGCGTAATGTAAAATCTGAAAGCCTTCAGATTTTATTCTCTTTTAAAATTAATTTACTGCTTTGATTGCTATTAATTATGAAAGAAACAATCGCCATTTTATTCATGAAACGAAGTGAATGTACTTTTCTTCTACAAGCAACTGTGTTAGAACATCTTATCATATTAGATGCACAATGTAGATATCTCACAATCCCTTTCTACACGATGTGTATATCTCAGGAAACTTCACTGGTATACGTATAAGCAAATTTGCACAAAGAAAGGAATTAATAGGTGAATTAACTAAGCCGTAGCACCAAGTGAGATGCTAATCCTTACACCAGAACACTAAACTGAATCAACTGAATCTATGTGAACCATTTGTTAGCAGCTACGTAATGCATCGGCAGACGCAGACTATCATAATTATATATTGTTAATGATTACCCACAGCTATCGGTAAGCCCACAAGTAATCCGCCACAGATCATCAACCACGTGAACTCCATTCACACCCATCTGTCAGAATATTCCATACGTAATTTTCAATGCCTCTTCTGTATACATGGCCTTTGACAGCTCCCGAAGCACTTCTAGGTTACTGAGGATCGCCACAGGAAAATGAGCTCTTTTTGTAAAAACAACAGTACGCGAATGTTGGCTTCCACTAAAACAAAATATGATGGCTATTGCATTTTCCTCGTCCTGGGGCCAGTTCTATTTTTCGTTTGCATCTTTGTTTTTAATAATCGATCGAATGCCCCTTTTATTATTCATGGATTTTGAATTGACGAATTAGATACAACATTACAAAATGAGTCTTGTATACATTGCCACTATTAATTCAACATCACAGGCAACAATACAATCCCGAATGCAACAATACAATCCCGAATCCCGAATTCAGATTTGCAGCTGATATTGCATTTTAGATCTTTTAAGTTGCACATCGTTGTATAGCAATTCAGGTACCGAGAGAGATCGGGGTTTACTAACCTGCTACACGTTTGATATTGCCTGTATAGGCATTGCGATTAATTAAATAAGTAAAGTGAATAAATTAGTTAATTAATAACTAGCTAAAGGTTAGAATCTTGAAAAATGGTTAGAATGAAGGTTAGAATTAGACAAAAGGTTAGAATCCTAACTTCAGAAGAATGAAATGTTTGTATTTGAAAATATGTATTTTAATTAGATCTCTAAAGCTGGAGGCCTAGGCTTTCGAATTATCCGAAAATTAACCTAAGTATGTTTCAAAATTATCTTTAAGTTTAGCATCTTTTATATTAAATCGTAGTAATGTATATATGCTAGTAATATATATTTGGTCCTATGAAAAATTTTCGCGTTTTTTTTTTCGGCGTTTCAATTTTTAAAAGAAAAATAATAAAATAATAGTTGCGTTATCAGTTCAACCCGAAGAAATATCTTCATTTTTCAGCATTTTTTCGATTTAAAAATCCGAGTGCTAAGACCACTACATATTACTATTTCGACCTGCCTTGGGTTCAAATCCCAGTCGAAAGGGCTAACTGCATGATCGATTTTCCCCACGTGTAACGTTGACTACGAGCCAGTTTCCCTTAGAAAGTTCTCCCCGAAGGAATTCCTCCTCTTACGCAGATAACCCTTGTGGCTTTGTGATATTCATATACTCTTATTGAACTGAAAGTAAACTTATTAAAAGCTAAGCAATTAATTAGCAAATAAGTGTTTATTTCCTCTGTTATTAATAAGCTGTAATAAGAACGAATCTTTCAAAATTAATTAAAATATTTACATATTCTGAATTGCAATTAGAAGAGTGAAAAGTCTCATATCTACCATCCTTGAAAAGTAGAAATTTAATAATATTATACTAAGTGAATTTCTCACGCTAAAAAATACGCTCAGAAATTCTACTGTAAAATACTAAATGATATAATTAGGAAAATAAAAGTATTTTTGAGTAAATAAACATGTTCTTTACTCTTTCAATATCATAGCCTGCTATTAACATATACAAAAAGTCTGATGTGCACCCCCCATGACTTTCTTGTACGGCTTATTAAATTATACACATTTTTTGCTGAATTTCATTTAAACTTATTTCTTCGAATTATTATAAGTTAATTAACTGATCTCTCAAGGCAAGTTGAAAATGGCATCAAAAATTACAAATTTTGAAATTAAATACCCCGGTAAGTTTTTGTCGTACAAGATTCAAACTTCGTCAAACTTTATTTTTTTCATGACGAGTATAAAAAATTCCCAAACTTAATTACAAGAATGAGGATACTGCATTTACAGTTAGATTTCGTTATTTGTGGGAAATTATTTTTTTTAAATTTGATATTGCCAAAATATGAAAATTTTCGTCAATTAACGTACTTCTGTAATTAGAAATATGTGACTACTATCAACGATTGAGAAAATAAAGGCGGGGTAAGAACTTTCAAGCTGGGTAAGGTAGTGGGTATATATATATCTGCGATTCCAGTGAAAGAGGGAGGTGCACAACTAGATGTTATAGCAGTCCTATATGTCCTATATACAAAAATTCAACATATAAAATTCAGTTACGACTAATCGTTTTTGAGTTATATTATGCAGCTATATGAGATACATGCATATGTACATGATATATGAGATACGTGCATACGCAGTTATATGAGATACATGTTATAAAATAATTAGTCCCTGCTCAGTTATAAGTGCAACTTTAAAATAAACTAATGAGGTAAAATATGTCATTTTACACACACATGAGCAAGTAACGTGATGATACAAAATGAAGTGATTCTGATTTCTGTTTTAAGCAAACAATTAGTTGCTTTAAGTGATTTTTTTTAGATCGCTAAAATTTTTTTGTTACTACTAGCAGCTGCGCTGAACATGTAAGAAATCTTGCTAGAGATTAGCGCAATTGAAATAGGATTAGAATTGACGAGTGATTAAGAAATCATGAAGATGTGAATAGCGTTCTCATTGCTCGCTCTAAACATTTTAAGTGAAAATACTCTCTTTCAGCAAGAAACACGGCAGTATGAATAATATAATTAAAATAAGACTGGAATGAAAAGGAACGATGACTTTTTTTAAAGCGATCCCTTATCACAAATTACATGACAAGATGCAACGGATGAACAATCTTTAAACATCTCTAATTAATTCTTTTTGTAAAAAATAACTTAGTAAGTGTTTATCTAAATCTCTATAGGCTTAGCTATTTCATTATGCCAAATGGGCTATCAGTCCCGAAACGGCCTTTTGCGATCACTTTAAATGTCTGAATCACTTTTCAAATTGTGGCCACCAAATATTAATGAAGAATCTGCATGAATATATGTAAAAAACTCAACAATTTCAAACCGAGCAGTGGCAACACCATTAGTAAATAAAACATTTTTATCTCCAGGGCGCGAGACTGTCTATCGAAAGTTCTAAAGATATGCTGCTTTTAACTATTTTTCACCCAATGAGGCGTTAGTCCAAATGTTCTTGAAACGTGCATGCGTCTGTAAATGAAAAAACGCCCGATTGGGGGTAATATAAAATCTGAAAGCTTTCAGATTTTTTTAACTTGTTAATTTTTTCGTTTTTACGCTAATCAGTGAATGAATTTTTAACCTCCAAAAATTCATTTATTCATTGACGTTTCTTACTGAGTAGAAATTAATGTGATTTCGCTTAAAGAATATAAATAGATGCATGAATTGCATTATTTAAGTAATTTCCTGCAAATTACTACTATAATTTAACACCTTTATAGCAAATGCAATAATTATGTAATATATCACTCATCAAATATGAAACGGCAATAATTAGTAAGAAAATTACTGCCGAAACACAAGTTTATTCTGATATTCGAATTTATGCAATAATCAGATCATAGCAATTAAAATAAATGCAAAATACATCTGCTTAATGGAATGTGAATATCTAATATATATATATATATACATATATATGTACGTGTGTATTTTAAATAGCAATATACGTTTCCAAATATAAATTCCCAAAGAAATAAATTCTTGATGCATTTTAGGACTTCCAGTCACAATAATATAGACATACATAAATAAATTTATGTATGTATCCACCAGATGGCGCTAGTTGTTCGTATACAACCGGCGGTCATGGCTTCTGCGCAACTCGCTTCAGCGCGCCCTAATTCGCATATCAGCGATGGAATCAACATTTAAATCTAGCGGTAAGCCTGATTACATGAACGGAAAACGGCCTTTTCCGGCCAGGAGTAAAAAAGAATGCACAATCGTTAGTCAGATGTGACCCTGCTTACGAAAGTGATGAAGCTAGAATTTGCAAGTCAAGATCTGATCATTTATTTTTTTCTCTTTCAATAAATAGAAAGAAAGAGTGCTGGGAGAAAGAAGGAAAAAAAACTGCTACAAACAAGAACATGAATATGTATGAGAAATAAACAAAAACAAGCAGCTTCGTTTATTTTCTGAGCGTCCTCATAATTTAAAGTAATGAATATGGCTTCACTGTTTTCTTAAAAAACTGGAAAGAAAGCTCCGCATCACATTAAAATGGAAGTAAAAATATATGTTGTGAAATTCTGAACTAGCTGTAGAGGTACAAATTATTGGTATCCAGATTTTATGATAATAAATTAATCTTTAATCATCTTAAAAATCTTCATATATTTTAGATAAAGAATTTCTATCTTCTGCCAGGTTAAAGAATGGATGATAAATTAATGTGACGTAATACTCGTATAACGACAAAAAATTTTGTGAATGTTCTGCTAAAGATGTTTCTGATGTCTTTTATATTACACGTTGTAATTAATACATTACAATGTGGTAACGCCTCATATTATTTTTTATCAAAGTTACAGAAAATCCAAAAATATTTTTAAATCATAAACTTTTACATTAAAACATTTTAACGTGATTTTTATACGCTGATTACACTCTAAAGTGAAAAACAATTTTAAGCTAAGCAATTACGATTAGATAACTAGTTTAAGAATTAATCAAATAGAAATAAAAGATTTAGAATATAAAGTCACGTGTTTAAAAGCAACTGTTAAAAATTGCTACGTTAAACAATAAATAACAGGGGAAACTTGCAATAATATTATTTCATCATAAATATCGCCACGTAGGGTTTTACACATTTATTTACTGAAGAAAAGATTTAATTATTCAACATGTTCTTGTGTATTTATTTCACTCGCTCCTTTATACGGGAAGCCAACAATAATATTTCCTTCAAACATCAACACTTTTTTTACTTTGACAGAACAATAAATCCATTTATTGACAACAGTAAACACCAAGGAAGAAGGCTTCTTCCTGTTTCGTGCAAAATTACAAAAAACTAGGAGAGACTACTTTTCTGACTGATTTTTTTTCGATGTTATTTTGGTTCTTTTAAGCTGATTTCGAATAAACGAAGCTCGGATAGCAGGGTTTTCTTTAAAAACATTTATTGACATGCTTATCAAGCGAACACTCGAATGGAAAAAAAAAATAATAAGCGAGATGTAGAGCAACATCTTTGTTGCATAAAGTGCCACTACTTTCTGGACCTTATAATTTTCAGCGAGACAAGCTCATCAGTGGCCCAGCGGTAAAGTCGTTAAACACTGGTAGTTCAGTAAGGGGATCGAATCTCGGCGAACGCACTGGCTGCATGGGCGTTTTCGTAGTTTTCCCCATTTGTAACGTGCATACGAGCCAATTTCCCTTAGAAAGTCCTCCACGAAGGCATCCCTTTCCTTCGGCAAATATCTCACCAAAGCTTTGCCGTAATTAAATTTAAAAAAACAAGCAATTTCAAGTATTCCTAGCTGTTAAAAAGATGATGCTATTTATTTTTCTTTAAGAATACAGAACTGGTAGGAAAGCATGGCAGTACAGATACTCTTATACATTGGTATCTCCAATACTGTTTCCCTTACTGAAATACCAGTGAAAACCAATGGCCACTAAAAACCTTGCTCAACAAATTACACACCCCAATACCACTTTACGACTGGCAGCGCAGTACGCGAAATCGCTGGAATGCTCGATATACAGCAGTCATCATTTGGAGAAGAATGAAACTTCAGATTGCCACTTCGAAGATTCAAGTGGCCTTTGAAGGGAGACGTTAACTTCCCAAGACAACGTTGAAGGACTTGCGTAGCGCTGTTACCAAGCAACAAACTTAGCATTGATTTTCCCTTCTCTTCAATATTATGGTAACGAGAAAGGACAGAATTTCTTCACGATAACAGGCCCCTATATTTCCCTATTGTTTCCGATTTCATATTTGAATGATTCAAGAGGTTTTTCTTTCTTGTTTAGTTTGAAACGAGTTTTCAATTCGCAAATTCTGCGCACTGGCGGAATAAAAATGTAGATAATAGAGTAGCGTAATAAAAATATAAATAACAGGCTATTATAAAAATTTAGGCAATATAAAATGTCATATAAAAAGATGTACAATTTAAACTGCTTTATTTAAGAGTTACGATATAAAAGTTAACATTTACTTTTATTTTAAATTTGCAGCCCCATCAGTTGGACGAGTGGTTAAGCCCGCTGAATACTGGCAATTCGACTTCGGTTCGATCTCAGATAAACAGGCTTCCTGTAGCATTGTTTTTCGTCCTTTTCCCCATGTGTAACATAAATACGGCACAATTACCTTTAGAAACTCCTTCACGAAGGCATCCATCCTCTTAAACAGGTATCCATTGTGAGCTTTGCTATATTCAATTAACTAACCATTAATAGTGTACTTATATATACTCATGTACAATTTACGCACATAAGTATTCATTCAAATAAAAGTTTTTTAAAGAAATGCAATAATAAATTACTCATGACTTATTTACTTATCCGTTAATTCAATTTGAAATACATTACTTGCAGTTTTATATTTATTAGTTATAAAGTTGCGATTTGCGGACGCATAGTATATATTATATTCAGGAGACATTTACAACTGCTGTACCGACTTCCGTATCGAAGGGCTCGGGTTCGAATCCCGGAGAATGTATGGATATTTGTAAATGTATAGTGTCTGTGAGGCACGGGGGCACTCAAAATATGCGATGAACTGACAGTCCTCTCGAGATGTTGATGGTAGGAGAAGAGTGGAGGGACACCCTTGGACCCGTCAGCCCGGGGTGCTCTCCATCAAAATGGCCTCTCCATCAAAATGGCGGGGGGGGGGGAGAATTGAGCAAAGTCGTACTGTCACATGTATGGTGCTGAAGGCTCTTGCTAACGACAGTAGCAATCTTGCACTCCTTGAATTTCGTGGGCTTGTTCTGACGTTACTGGCAGACAAGTGAGATAAGTCAAAACAACAACAAGCATTTGAAAATATGCCTAGAATAATATGCACTAATTATTTCAAGTTTTTAGTAATATCAGCTTCAACATGATCTGTACATATGAAAACAGTCCTCAAAATGAAACATGAAAATTTAAAACCAATTAGAGAAGCTAATGTGCGCATGCGTGGATGTGTCTACAGCTTTCCGCTCAATAGGTTTCGCGCGTTCGTTCTTACTGCTCAACTCTTATACCCCGTCGGAATAAAGTTGAAAATTTCGAACTTTATACTAAAAACCCTTAAATCAATTTTTGTGGCGTAGCAAGTTCTGGTTACCTAGCAACGAAGCTCGGCTTAAACCAGTTATGACATTTATACCACCATCTGAACGGAAGATAGAAGGCCGGAACCTAGCCAAAGACAAACTAATAACATTGCATAACTTTAATCTCTCGACAAATGGTAGATTTAGTAATCTAGCAATAACGGAAACTGTTGAGTAAAAGTACCATTATGAAAGACTATAATGAAGAACTTGAAAAACTTTATGACCCTTAAGAAAAGAGCGGAAATTTTCCAGAAAAATTATAAATCAAAAGCTCGCTTCTATTAAAATGACAAAAATGTCACTCAATTTTTTGAGAAAGCAGTTGAAAAATTAAGTCATGAATCCTTAAAAATAATTAAGAAACGCATTTTAAAAATGTGCCCTTAACGAGTTATATGCTTAGAAAAGATGAGAGTCTAAGCAAAAGATTCTTTTGTGTGAATCCATCCATCATTCTTAACTAGTTACGGATTTTTTCTACCAACGAGTTGCTAGAGAAGAGAGATAGGAGGAAAGCTTGAGCAACGGCGTTTTATTTTCGAGATTTCCTCCCACGTCTTCTAAATTTCAGCATTCAACAAAATAAATAAAGATATACGGGAGTTTTGCATCCAAATATATTATTTTTCGCATTTTATATAGTTTACTTAAATAAGAAGTAAAATAATTCTGCTTTCTTTTAAAAATGCCTCCACCCTTACTCACAAATTCATATAAACTCATAAAATTTATTTAATTTAAATCGCATGAAATTATATTGAATTTAAATCTGTATTTTAGAATCTACTATTCAATATGTAGCATATACTAGTGGAAATACCCGATGCCAGTTAAGTTAGATTGAGAGTAATCTAAGAACGGAGAGAACGATACAGTTGTAATCCTTCTCTAATAACGATGCAAAAAATACGATTCATAGTCATACATTTTTCTGTATGATGCGATATGGAAACCACATTAAGAATTTTAACAGAAAAATAAACTAATTTTCATTACATCAGCAACAATGGTACGCAGTTTTTAGTGATTTTCGTCTTTCTAATCAAATGATCGTAAAAGCTCAATTTCCATCCAGTATTTCACCTATATTCGATTTTAGTCGATTAAATGTGGCAAAAAATTTATCATAATTGATCAGAAATTAATAACGTGAACAAACAAACAAACACACATTCTTTATATGTATAGATTTCGTAAAACTTACAATTTTTGTTAATAAACTCCACGATTTGAAAGCGAGCAGTAGCAACACTTTTAAAGCATTTTTATCTTCAACTCGCGAGACTGTTGCCACTCGGAAAATTGAGTACGAAAATTAGTGTTTTCAGAGTTTTTAATTAGTATTTCGGCTGATTAAAGTCGTACGAAGATGCGAAAAGTCAAAATGGCTTCCCAGGAGTTTTTGGAATCGGGGATAATGTATTTAATGTTTGACAATGCTGTTTTTGTTTCATTGTAAAACTTAAAAATTTTTTATTAACAAACTCTATGATTTGAAAGCGAACAGTGGCAACACTTCTCGAAATAAAGCAGATTTTCATCTCCAGCGTGCGATACTGTTGCCACTTGTAAAAATGAGAGTGAAAATTAGCGTTTTTAGAGTTTTTAATTAATATCTTTTATTAGTCCAAAGGGATTTAGTCCCAAAGGACTATTACTTTCGTTTGGGCGTTTTGCGTTGTTTCACAAAAAACGGCGTATGACTTTTCAATAGTCCTTAT